>RJWH01004736.1:0-97542 GCA_004363575.1 Solenodon paradoxus | reverse complement strand
CCCCTGCTCCTGCGGGAAGGACTGGGAGGAGGTGTCAGGGGAATTCTCTGGACACCGCGGACCCTGGGGTGCGGCTCGTCAGCTCGGCCCGCCCAGCTGTGCTTCCACGGATGACAGAGTGGACAGGAGACAGGAGGCAGCAGCTTGATTCCATGCGTCTTTGTGCCTTACAACTAACACTGTCTTGGTCTCCGGAGCTCTTGCCTCCAAAAGAGGGCGAGCTCGCCAGCGGGGGCCTCACAACGACTCCCGGGGTTGGAAGAGCAATGTCGATACATCCATCCTGGATCTGACACCCCATGCTTTTTGAATGTTTATGGTTTTCTTTGTCTTAGTGCCATGAGAAACACAGTATTTTGAGCACAGTTGTTTCAGTGCATAAATAAATATATGTGTAAAAGAGGTAAAATAAAACTATGTGTAGAGGATGAACCTAGAAATATGAACCCAATCAACCAAGGTTCTCTCTAAACCAGGCTAGAATGTTCTAATTCAGTAATTCCCAAGCACCAGTCTACACGTCTGCTTGGATCTGACTTCTGAGAACATCTGTGAACGCTCGGAAAATTACTCTGTGGGTTTAGAGTAGGGTCCCCTCATCACTTTCCATCCTCTCCCCAGGTGGCTCCTGGACAAGCCAGGTGGTTCCTCCCTGGGTTTTCTCGCTTTACAAAAGAATAACCAGACAAAAGCAGTCTCAAGTCCTTTAAATCCCTGATATTGTGTGTTTCTTTTTAATTTAACTGCTATTCAGGGAAGGGCCTGGCAGGGAATGTCAGGAAAGCTTGATGCTAATTTCTACCTATTTTCTCAAAAACTTATTTTACCGTCTGTGATTGTGTCTGGGCCTCTCAGTGTCCCTATCTGTTGAACGGGAGTAATGAGGTCATGGTGACCGCTGGTTCAGGGCTTCCTCAATGCCAGGGTGGAGTGTCTGGAATCTCGTTTGCCTGTCTGCTTGAAGAGGTCATCACCGTTTCCAATCACCATGGCACAGACAGGGAAATGGACTTCAGGAAGACGGGGCGTCCACTTAGGGACCCTCAGCCTGTGGGCGCTGTGGTTAGGGATGCACTAACCCTGCCCCAGTCTCTCTGGAGCCTGTGTTCTGACTCCGAGCGGTAGGAACATGTAACAGAGGGAAATGATGGCCACACCAGGGATGGACTCTGAGTGCTCAAGAAGCCACGATTTCAAACTGGGAACCACAGGGAGCTACCTGCCCACGAGACTGGCTTGCCAGAGCCACCTAGGCCTGCGAGGGTGCTGGCGCCGGAGGCGAGGGCTCCAGCTCTGCCCTGTCCGTGCCTCAGTGAGCCTGACGCCCCTCTAGTGCTAACTCTGCCTTCCCCGTCTGTTAAGCTGCCTTCTGGCACTGAGGGCTGGCTCTCTACCTGATGCCTGCAGGTAGAATGTTGACAAAAGTCTTTTTTTTCTGTGCAAACAGTGACAAAACCCAGCGCCCTGGGTTCTGGGTTCGCTTTGCTGTAAGGTATTGGAAGTGACTGCTTGTTTCCACAACGAGGCCCGCCCAGCCAAGCCTTGGCCACTTCTGCTTTTTGGTGCCGTCAGTTCCCACGCTGTCAGCCTCCTGGGAGGGATGCGGAGGGAGGTGGTGGTTGGTGCTGGTGTGAAGTGGTTTCAGCTGAAGGAAACGCAGGCCTGCGTCTCCTCTTGGAAGCACCTGCCCCAGTGCGAAAATGACTGGGGACCTCTACGTGCTTAGCAAACACCTTTCCTCTTACTGTTTAGGAAATAGCAAAGAGGGAATTTAAAAAGCAATGCTGTGACTGAAGAAAGAGGTGTTCCGAACTCTACCAGTAATTTGCTCAGGTTGCTGGGGTTGGTCATTTTTTCTTTTCTGGACGCGCGTGAGTATGTAGTGAGTTAGTAGCATTGTTTAAATAAGTGAAGAACCAAGAAAGCTCTAGCTGCCGATCTCACGCACAGGCCCCGGGGCACGTTATGATGAGCTGTGGGGCTTCAGCGATGGCTCCGGTGCTGCCGGACCTTCCCGATTTTCTCGGGGTGCTGTCTTCTGCACGGGGCGCCCCCGGAGTCGGCTGCATCAGCGGCAGCGGTGGGCGGGGGGCCATCCGTTAAGCCCATCTTCCCTCCCCTGCAGAGGTCTGGGCGGGGTGTCATTTGACCCAGAACGTTCTCTCATCAACTTTCCCCTAGGAGGACACTCCGGGCAGAGTTGGTTTCAGCTCAGCAGGACAAATGTAGGTTCCACGTAGAAAAATGTCCTGACAGGGCAGTTAGACAAGAGGACGCACTCTGAGCACAGTTGTGATTTTCAAGTAGGGGAGTGACAATCAGAGCAGGTTTCTCCCCAAGCAGCAGAGGCCCCGAAGCCTCGGGCGTGCAGAGGCCTCCTGAGAGGAAGAAGCTGCCCGGAGGAGTAGGAAGAGATGGGTCAGTCTGACGTGCCCATCATACCCATCTTGTCTACCCGCGTAGTCTGGATGCCATGTGAGCCACGGACACATGCAGCAGAGTCCTTGTCTGCATGGAGCTTTCACTAATGAGACAGCAAACCTATGCATGAATATGATGGCCCAGAAATGAAGAGAATAAGAAGAGGAAATCAAATAATTTGATAGACTGGAGCTGCCTGAGCAGGGTGACCCGGGTGACCTGGGCCCTTTGTCTTTGAGGACATGTCTTTGCATTGTGGCTGACGGACGGAAAGGCCTCCCCAGGTGGACCTACAGGAAAGAGCATCCTCATCAGAAAGGACAGAGAAACTCAGAGATTTGAAGCCCAACAAATCCCATTCCTCCTCTTCCATTTGCCAGATCACTATACCCATCAGAACTTGAATATCTGTAAAAGTAGCTGTGGAGTTCTTGTGACAATTAAATGGGAAAAAATGTGTGTGTGCATGTGTGTGTATGTGTGTGTGTTTGTGACTGACACGTCATCAAAAGTCCCAGCACCCTCTTTAGAGTACTTGGGTGGGCATGCAGGTGTGTGAGAACATACACTGGGTAGGACCTCCATAAAATCAGGTCAGGGCGGCATGAATATTGAATGCTTTTTTCCCTCTGGGGCCCTTCCAGTGCCTTATATTCTCCACTGTCCTCTACATCCAGGAAAGATCATGACAAGTGTAAAAAAAGTTTGATCAAAAGAAGAAACTAAGAAAGAAGAAAAAGAAATATTTACCATAAGCTCCCACATTTGCATCATAAATAAGAAACTCACACTTCTTTGACTTCTTGTATGTGAGCATGTGCTCATATGGATGATCACCACGGTGTAGTGTATCCTTTGAAAGAACCCATCTCACCTTCCCAGGCAATTAAAGGCTACTGTTCATGCTGATTTAGCTTTATTCCAGGGGCGTCTTTTTATTTTTTTCACCTCCCCAACAGCGCATATTTCCACTTTGGATACAAATGATATGGTTCCCTGTGTTGGCAGTATTGAATGTCTCCACAAGAGCCCGCATGCCGTCCTAGCCGGGGGATTCTGTGCCAGAGGAGGACTGTGAAATCAATTGAAGAGCAATCTCCTTGGAAAAACAGTGCTGCCGAAGGAGGCTGTGTGATGGACTGTTCTATAATAAGGAGTTGAGCTCAGACAGCATTCGGACAGAGGACTTTCAACCTTAACCCGATACGTCTCACAGTTGCAGTTGGGGCATCGCCATGCTCATGCTGTGTGACGACTTCTCAGCGTCTGAGAGGGTGAGGCTGCCCTCCACCGGGTGCCCCTGCTGCATGTCATCAGTATACCGCCAATGACCTTGACAGCTACCCTACAAGGGAGGCCTTGGTGGTAATCCTATTAGCTGGGGAATCAATGGAGTCAGAGAAGGCGGCTTGACCATGATGACAGGGGTGGTGAAGGGTGGAGCCAATTTCAGCCCTTGATTTTCCCATGAGGCAACACTAGGATTTTGCATGGAATGTTTTGAGCAAAGTGTAAGGTTTGATTCCAATGCATATGAAGATAATGATGACTTAATAGGCGCTTGGTCATTACAATGATAACTTGGATCCTTCTCTGAGAATGAAAATCCCTCTTGACATGCTTTAGCCATAATTACCTCTTTGCAGCAAAGTTTCTGTGCATTGGTACATATTGTACTCTAGTTCCTCATTATACTTTCTAAAAACTTCCAGGTACAGGCAATCATTCTAACCTCTGCTCCCCAAGAGACCACACCATCCACCACTAGGAATCATGTGTGTGTATATCAAACCCTCAGTCACATCTCAACAATCAGTCTACTTGGAGGCCAAGACTGGAATCTAATCATCTGTTTCCACATTTCTGGCACATAGTAGGTGCCCTGCAGGGCCTTGAAGTAGAAAAGGGGAGCAGACAGAGAAGAAGTTGAGGTCTGGGCCCTCTCTCTCATATGGATTCAGATGGTAGATACAGAGTCCCTGAAACAAAAGGCAGCCATGTAGGATATGGGGGCAGAAGGCTGACAGAAGCATTTCCGAATCTGCAGAAAGATTTGAGTGCCTACAGGGAAGAACCCATCCCTGTTCCAAAGAATTGTGCTGAGTCTACAATCATTGATAAGATTCCTGGAAGGTTCCCTATAAACCAGCTATTCCATTGGGTTTGTTATCAACCTTCTGGTGACAGAGGAGTGAGGGAAAGCAGGCTACACCGCTCAGGATGGCCTCCCATGAGAGGGGGATGTGACAAATACCAGGCATCAGGCCAAGCTCCTAAAACGCCTTCTCTGTAACCCATCGATATCCTGGAGCTCTTGGTGGAAAGCGAGGCGAGGTGGTGTGAACCCTCCGTGCCAGGCTCTGCTCCTAGGCCCTCCATTCTAGAAACAATTCACAGCCACCCCAGAGCGGGCACTGCCACCAGTCTTAGTTGTGTGGATGAAATTGACATTCAGAGAGGTAAGTAACTGCAGCTAGTGGGTAAAGTCAGAAATCACACCCAGGGTGGCCTGGCCTCGCTGACCTTTTCCATTCCCGATTCGATGTCCTTTTCTGTAAATGTCTCTTTTCCCCTAACTATCTGGAGGAAGTAGAGTCATTAAATATTAAGCTATAAAGCATTTTCCCCCAGTTCCACATCTATTTTTCATAATCTGCTTTGTGGAGACGCCATTCTGGGCACTAGGGTTTTGCAGAGGGTGGCCTGATATGGACGCCCCTTGAGTGCACAGTGATGTAATTGTGATTAGAGTGCAGGGAAGAGAGGTGATCCTCAAAGAATGAGACCACATCCTCCAGGGCCTGAGCTCTCAGGAGGGGTCAGAAGAGGCCACATCACAGGCGCTGGAGGCTGAAGACAGGCTTCCAGAAGATGAAGAAACACAGGAGGACATCTGTGTATGGCCAGGTGCTCGGGTCCATCTTCATTTTCTTGACAATCCTAAGACATTTGTCTTTCTGAATTGACTTTAACGTTCCTTTAGCACATTTCTTCTTGTAATGAGGAAAAGACCACCTCAATCCAAAAGTGCTATGAGAAGTTTAAAAATATGATTTCAGACTATCCAGGGTTTTGTTGGGTGGATTTGCTGGGCCTTAAGAAACATGATGGCTGTCTCTCTGTCTACTCCAAGCCATCGTCTGAACTGGTGATGTCGGTTCCCCAGGCTGCATCGCACTTTTAGATGTAATGTCCTCAGTGTTGTTACAGGTGACCTTAGAGTTGAACGTCATTTTCCTGGGGAGCAAGTAGCTCTGCAGAAATGACGGGTCTGAAGGCCCTCGGGGTTCTGTGACCCCAATCTCAGCTTTTCCTGTTGAAGTAACTGAGGCTCAGAGTCATGAAGATGTGGCTCCCAGATCTTAGTCAAGATGATGGCTTTTGCTTAGTAATCTAAATTGTTAGATTCCATTGGCAGTGAGAACTCTGGTGGAAGAATTTCCTTGCTAATTTATGAATTCTCGGACACAGCTCATGATAACCCGTCTTTAAGAGACACCATTCTAAAGTCCTCAGCATGAATTTCATACCAGTGTACAACATAGAGCCTCAAGTCACAGAGTTTATGGAGTCAAAGTGTTACGTGTTATTCGTGCAGATATTCTGGGGGAAAAGGCGGCGTTTCTGAAACTGGTAATTTTCTCAAAATTTTGACATGTTCACATTATTTCCCCTCAGGGCAAGTACAAGGCACACTTTTTTAGAAAGATGCTTTAGAATTTATCGTGACATATGAGGTTAGAAGATTCTAGTATATATGCATTCAGTAGACCCACTGTCAAAAAATGTTACTCTTGTTTCATGTAAAGAATTCTTTCTGCATGTAGGGCCTTGGGTTAAGCATTGAACTCAGATTTGGGGGGAAATATCAGGAATGGATATTGTTGATATTATGAGCGAGGAAGATGTGATCAGATGACTGAAACTGACGAGTAACTTGTGTTACAAAGATGTCAGTCTTTTTCCAGATGGTTTTTATAGAATTAGTACAATGTATATCAAAATTCTAGAGTTTTTTAAAGACGAAATGCTTCTGCTTTTCATCCAGAATAACAAGTAAATAGAAATAGATGAGAAACCGGATAACAAAAGCAGGACACAGGACTTGACTTATGACAAGCAGTAATTTACTATACAGCTGCAAAAATAAGTGTGGTAACTGCGCAAAACTGACTTTAAAAAGATTGGCGCAGAAGTGCAGTCAAACAAATACCCTTGCGTACAGGAGTGGGTCTGCCTTGTTGGCTCAGGCGTTAAGCTTATGCCTGGGGAGTAAATAAATAAAATGTTTCTTCCTCCACTTGCTTCCTTTCTGCCTATTCCCTGCCTTCCACCCTCTTTGAAAAACAAAACACAAACAAAAAAATCTAGTATATAATCAAAGCTATATAACAAACTCCAAAGGGGTGAATCATTCAATGGAATATGTTCAGCTAAGAATTTTTAAAAATTAAAATGAATTTCTATTCACATCATATACCAAAATACATTCCTGTTGGATTTAAGAATTAAATTCAGTGCACACGTGTTTTTCTTCAATATTTAACCATTTCTGAACTGGGAAAGGGTTTCTGAGAGCCATAGGACAAAATTGCAAAGACAAACAGTGATCGATTTGAGTATTGTCATTATTTTCTACACATTCCCACCTTTAAATCAAAGTGAAACAGCCAATGGAGACAAATACCAAAACAGCAGCACAAAACACACTGAAGAAGGTAGGACACAATTCTAAGAAAGTGTAAAGACTCTGTAAACGAATTTTTTAAATGTTAAAGTACAGTAGAAAGCAATACATTGACGAAGTCATTGGCATAAAATTACATACTTGAAAATACTCATGAGATACAGCATGAAGAGAGACACACAAGAAGGGTGATATTGTGAATGTTTTTAGTGTCTTTTTTAAAGGGACAGATAGGACTGAAGTGAGCAGGCAGCAGGAAGAGAGAGAGGAAGAAGCCTTTATTTATTTTATTTCGTTGTTCATCTTGGTTTTCACCCTGGCTCCCGGAAGCAAACCTGGGTCCTGCAAGTGTACGTGCCTTGTTGAGGCCAGAGGCAGCAGACCTAACCACTAAATCACCAGGGTGCGTCAAGCGTCTTCTTTGTATATTTCTTTTTAATTAAAAAAATTACAGGACTTGGTGGTTGAGAAAAAACATGGCTTTATAAAAGAAAGCGTCCTAAAGAGAAAGAGGCGCAAAGTTCTCTGGAATACTGGAGGAAATGAAAATTTCTAGGCAAAAGTATTGTTTGGGTCCTCTCTCATCTCAGATTTCCCTTCATCTGATACTTATGTGTGTAGACTGAACATTCAAGAGACTTTCTCCCAATTGTCACAAAGCCCCAACACTCTTCCTTGCTGTCATATGCCTTATTGTTATGAAGTCTGGGTCCTCGTCAAGGTGTCCCTCTCTGCCATGGAGCTGGCAGGGAGCTTGGCCTTGTACCCATGCCATCCCAGGGAGCACCAGCCTGCCTGACGTTCCCTTGAGCGCCTCTTATAGACCAGGAAAGAGGGTCTCAGGTGGCACAGACCCGCCTGCACCTGCCAAGAGCCAGAGAGTTCACATCTGGGAAGCAGCTGATGCGAACCCACGTGTAGGGCAGACAAGAAAGGTGGGCAGGAGATATCTGTGACTCTCAGTGACCTGACACAGCTCCATCACAGTGTGAAACCTCTAAGGGGACACACTGGCATTTGCCAAGTGCCACGAGAAGCTGGCAGCACACTGAGACCCTTCTGCATTATAGTGTCTCTTTATACAACCTTGCAGGAGACAAATAATCCCTGAGTCCTGAGACCTGCAACCTGACAGCACTTGCAGAATTTCCAGTGACTCCCAGTGGACTTGGAGTGATGACACAGAGCCACCAGCGGGAGGTTCCCCTGAGGAAGGCGGTGCACACAGCCAGCCCAAGTCCCACTGCAAGTGCTCGCAGAATTGGTGCTGCCCTCACTGTTTGTTTTCCCATGTAGAATTTCTGTTCCTGTCTCTTTGATCATCCTTGCTTTCCTCCAAATGCTCCACCTTCCATCACACAAAAGCCTACAACCATTCCCTGAAAAGTTCTATGACTCAGAGTAAGATGACACATATCTCCCTGCTACCTATACAGAGACTTGCAAATAGATGGACATAGGCATTCTCCCCAGCTGGACTTTATATATATATATATATATATATATATATATATATATATATACATGTGCATGTATGTGTACATATTTATATATGCATGTATATATATGTATGTATATGTATATAGAAATGTATTGAAGCAATATTGCAGTATAGCATTTAACTAGATTTAAGGTATGCATCATAATAAATCTACATCTGTATATAATATAGTAAGTTCATCACTATTTGTTTTTTGCCTTCACTAAACAATTAACCCCCTCTACTCCATTTGTTCTCCTCCTCCTCCCATCTCTTCCTGCACCCACAAATTTGCTTTTTTTTTTTGCTAGATTTAGTTCATTCATTTTCTTGATATCTCTGTATACCACATAGGAGCGATGTCATACAATACCTTTCACCTTCTGACTTATCTCTCTAAGCATAATTCTCACCAGGTCCATTCAGGTTGCCATGAATGGCAGGGTTTCACCTTTTTGATAGCTGTGTAATATTTCAGTAAGTATCTATAACATATTGTTTTAATCTAGTCATCTGTTGTTGGGCATATAGACTGCTTCTATGTTTTGGCTATTGTGAATACTGCTGCAAAGAATGTGGAGATGCATATATCTCTGCAAATTAGTCTCATTGTGTTTCTAGGGTAAATACCCAGTAGAGGAATAAACAGATCATATGGGGATTCCATTCTTAAATTTTTATTGTACTAATTATTCTGCACATTAAATAATTTCTTATGTATAGGTTTCCCATTTCTTAGATATATTTCAACACACCATGTCCTCCACCAAATCACCAAGTTTTCTTCCCCATTGTCCAGTGGACTCCACCACCATTTGCCCCCACCTGCTTCATTCTCTTTTGGTAAATGTTTCAGGGTTGGTTGTGTTTCATCAATTCCTTTGCTTTGTCTTTACACATTCCACCTATGAGTGAAGCCATCTCATATCTATTTTTCTTCTTTTGACTTGTTTCACTGAGCATAATCGCCTCTAGTTCTATCCATGTTGATTCAAATGACAGGGTTTCATCTCTTCTAAGGGCTATGTAGCATTCCATTGTATATATGTACCACATCTTCTTTATCCATTCAGCCGTTGTTGGGCACTTAGGTAATTTTCAGTTCTTATCTATTGTGAATAGGGCCACAATAAACATGGGGATACATACATCTCCGCAGATGGGTGCTTTGTATCTTTCGGGTAGATGCCAAGAAGTAGAATGACAGGACCATATGGGAATTCCATCTTCAGTTTTTTGAGGAATCTCCAAACTGTTCTCCACAGGGGTTGCACCAATTTGCACTCCCACCAACAGTGCAGAAGTGTTCCCTTTTCTCCATATCCTCGCCAACATTTATTATTTCCAGACTTTTGGACAACAGCCAGTCTTTCAGCTGTAAGATGATATCTCATTGTTGTTTTAATTTGCATTTCCCTGATAGCCAGTGAATACAAACATAATTTCATGTGCCTGTTGGCCATTTCTATATTTTCTTCAGAAAAGTGTCTCTGCAATTCCTCCTCCCATTTTTGATTGGGTTACCTGTTCTTCCGTTGTTGAGTTTTATGAGTTCTTTCTATATTTTAGAAATTAGATCTTCATTGAAAACATTGAATGCAAATATCTTCTCCCAGTTAGTAGGTTTTCTTTTAGTTTTGGTGATGTTTACTTTTGTTGTGAAAGAAGCTCCTTAGTTTGATGTGGTCCCAGTTGTTTATTCTTCTTTTTGTTTCCCTTGATGTTGGAGTTGAGTCCCCAAAGAGTTCTCTAGACTGATGTTGTGGAAAGTCTTTTCTATGGTGTCTTCTAAGAACTTTATGATTTCTGGTCTTATGTCCAAGTCTCTAATCCATTTTGAGTTAATTTTTGTGAATGGTGTTAGAGAGTGGTTCAGCTTCATTTCTTTTTGCATGTGGCTGTCCAGCTTTTCAAAAATTAATTGTTGAAGAGACTTTCCTTTTTCCATTGTATGATTTTGGCTTCCTTGTTGTAGATTAACTGATTGCGTGTGAGTGGTTCGGTTTCTGGTGATTCAGTTCTATTCCACTGATCCATGACTCTGTTATTATTCAAACCATACCATTTTGATCACTGTTGCTTTGTAATATAGTTCAAAGTTTGGAAGTGTGATCCCTCCAGATTCGTTCTTTTTTCTAGTGATTGCATTGTCTATTCGGTGACTTTTGTTTTTCCATGCAAATTTTAAGATTTTTTGTTCTGTTTCCTGGAAACAAGCCTGTGGGATTTTAATGGGGATTGCACTAAACCTGTATATTGCTGTAGGTAAGCTGGCCATTTTAATGATACTGATTCTTCCCAGCCATGAGCAGGAGATGTCTTTCCATTTCTTTGTGTCCTCCACTATATCTTTTAAGAAGGACTTGTAGTTTTTGTTGTATAGATCTTTTACTTCCTTTGTTAAGTATATACGCAGGTATTTCATTCTTTTAACTTCTATTTTAAATGGTGTAATTTTCATGATCTAATTTTCTTCTAGTGTGTTGTTTGAATATAAAAATGCAACAGATGTTTGTGCATTGATTTTGTAGCCTGACACTTTACTGTATTCATCAATGAGTTCTAGAAGTTTTTCGATAGTGTTTTTGGGATTTTCAATATATATAATCATGTCATCTGCAAATAAAGAGAGTTTTACTTCCTTCTTTCCAATTTGGAGTCCTTTTATTTCCTTTTCTTGTCTAATTGTTCTGTCTAAGACCTCCAGTTCAATGTTAAATAGCAGTGGTGAGAGTGGACAACCTTGTCTTGTTCCTAACCTAAGAGGAAATGCTTTTAATATTTTGCCATTGGCTATGATGTTGGCTGTGGGTTTTTCAGATATGGCCTTTATTATGTTGAAATTCTATTCCCATATTATGGAGGGGGTTTTTTTCCTCATAAATTAGTATTGGATGTTGTCAAGAGCTTTCTCTGCATCTATTGATATGATCATGTGGTTTTTCTCTTTGTTTCTGTTGATATGGTGTATGACATTGATAGATTTACATGTGTCGAACACATACAAATCCCATTTGGTCATGATGGTTAATCTTTGTTGAATTCGGTTTGCTGATATTTTGTTGAGAATTCTTGCATCTATGTTCGTTAGAGATATTGGTCTGTAATTTTCTTTCTTGGTGACATCTCTGTCAGTTTTTGGTATCAGTGTAATGTTAGCCTCATAAAAAGTATTTGGGAGAGTTCCCTGTTCTTCAATATTTTGGAAGAGCTTGTGAAGAATTCTTTTCTGAAGATTTGGTAGGACTCTTTGGAGAAGCCATCTGGTCCTGGGCTTTTATTTTTGGGGAGACCCTTGATTAGTTCTTCAATTTCTTTGCTTGTGATTGTTCTATTCAGATTTTCCAATTCTTCCAGGTTCAGTCTTAGTAGAGAATATTTTTCTAGAAACCTGTCCCTGTCCATGTCCTCAAGTTTGTCTATTTTGGTGGTGTAGAGCTGTTCATAGTAGTCCCTTACGATGTTTTGATTTTCTGTGGTATCTGCTGTAACTTCTCCCCATTAATTTTTGATTCTAGTTATGAGTTTTCTGCCTTTTTTTTTGTGCGTCTCACCAATGGTTTTTCAATTTTGTCAAAGAACTTGACTTTTGGTTTCACTGATCTTCTGGATTGTCTTTTTGTTTTCTATTTCGTTTATTTCAGCTCGCATTTTGATTATTTCCTTTCTTCTTCTGATTTTTGCTTTAATCGTTCTTCTTTCTCTAATTATTTTAAGTGTAGAGTTAAGTTGTTTATTTGCCATTTTTCTTGTTTATTGAGATAGGCCTGGATTGCAATGAACTTTCCCTTTAGTGCTGCTTTTGCTGCATCCATAGATTCTGGTAGCTTGTGTTCTCATTCTTTTTTGTCTCTAGCATTTTTTTAAGTTCCTCTTTGAATTCCTCTTTCGAGTCTTTCAGGAGCATATTGTTGAGTTTCCAATTGATTTGGGGTCTTCCAGCTTTCTTTTTGTGGTTGATTTCCAGTTTTAGGCCATTGTGGTCAGAGATGCTCGGTATAATTTCAATCTTTGCAAATTTGTCGAGAGATGTTTTGTGTCCCAGCATATGATTTATCCTTGAGAATATCCATGAGCGCTTGAGAAGAACATGAAATCTGTAGTCGTTGGGTGAAGTGATCAGTATATGTTTATTAGACCTATCTGTTCCAGATGGTCATTTAAAGTGACCGTTTTCCTGTTAATTTTATGCCTGCTTGATCTGTCCAGTGGGGTGTTAAAGTCCCCCGCTTTTATTGTGTTGCTATCAGTGTCTTCCTTCAGGTCTAACAAAACTTGCTTGATATATTTTGATGTTCTTTCGTTTGGTTCATATGTTAATAAGTGTTATATCTTCCTGTTGGATTGATCCTTTAATCATTATATAGTGTCCATCTCTGTCTTTTTTTTAATGCATTTTAGATGGAAGTCTGTTTTATCTCTTCTTGCTCTTTTGTGGTTGTCATTCAGCTGTTGGATTGTCTTCCAGCTATTGACTTTGAGGATTTGCTTATCTTTTGGAAGAAGGTGGGTTTCCTAACTGTAGCAGTAGGTTGGGTTATGCTTTTTAATTCATTCAGTCACTCTGTATCATTTGATTGGTAAGTTCAGTCCATTAACGTTTAGGATGATTATTGATATATAGCTGCTTAGTGTCATTTTATAATTTATCTTTTGTATGATGCTCCAGATGATGACTTTTTTTCTTTCTCTTTTTTAGGTTGCATGGGTACAGTTATGTTTTGATTAATTTCACCTTTTTTTTCCTTCTTCAAGCTTGTCTTTCAGTACTTTGAATATATTATGCTATTTCCTTCTGACCTGTAGAGTTTCATTTGAGAAGTCCACGGAAAATCTTAAGGGGGCTTCTCTGTCTGTGACACATTTTTCTCTGGCTGCTTTTAATAATCTACCTTTATCTTGTATTTTTGACATTTCTATGACCATGCGTCTAGGTGTATTTCTGTTTGGGTTTCTTTTGTTAGGAACTCTTTGAGTTTCCTGGATCTAGAGTATTGCTTTATTCTTTTATATTGGGGAAGTTCTCATCTATTACTTCTTCAAATATGGTTTCTGTCCCCTTTTCTCTCTCTTCCTCTAGGACATCTATGATGCGAATGTTGTTCTTTTTGGTGTTATTCCAGAGGTGTTGAATGCTGTCTTTAATTCTTTGAATTTTTTTATTTCGTTGCTGGTTTACTTGATTGTCCTATCTTTCAGGTCACTGATTCTTTTGGAAGCATCATCCATCTTATAATCCATCTATTGAGTTCTTTAGTTCAGCCATCGTGTCTCTTACCTGTTTGATGTCTTGTTTTAATTCTTCTCTTTGCTTCCTGACATTCTCGTTTACTGCCTCTACTGATTTCTGGATTTCCATGAGTATGTTAATCACTGTTACCCTAAATTCCTCTTCAGGTAATTTACATATTCTGATTTCCCCTGGGTTTTTTATTTGATTCACCATTTCACATATATTTTCTATGAACCTTTGCTATGTTCACCATTCTGTTTATATTTTTGAGGGTTCAGTTTTCCTGGCATTGCATAGGTTTGACTTGCCCAGGATTGGCAATCAGGCTGCAGTTTTGTCTCTATCCACAACTGGCACTAGCCGGTAGTGTTGAGTCTGGGGACTGCCTTCTCACTGTAATTCAGGGGGTGGGCATCTGATGGGTGGGATTTCCAGTGGTTGGATGTGTGGTGGGTGGGATTTCCACTCAGTGGATCCCAGGATCTGGTGTGAAATAGCTGTGGGAGGGCTTTGAGCTCTGGTCGATTTCTGCTTATGGCTGCACCCAAAGCAATTTCACCATGTGGGCTCCAGCTCAGCTCCAGGTGTGCTGGCTCTCCTTTCACCCCCTCCCCAGTTGGCTCTCTGTGACTCTGTTTCTCAGCCCCATTGGGCCTGCTTCTCACTACTCTGCAGTCAGTCCTGAAATACCTAGCCTCCAACCCACTGCACGTCCAGAGACCCCCAAGCTCCATCCCAAATCCATCTCAGTGGCTTAGCTGAGAACCAAACCAGGTGCCCTCACCTATCGATAGTCATCAGCCAATCCGTCTCCAGGTGAAGTGCCACTTGTTTCTTGGTGTTTGTCTCAGGAAAATAGGTAGTTTATTTTGTTTTTTCTTCAATGTCTATGGGGAGCGACCCAAACATATGTCCTATCGAGTCACAATCTGGAAGTCAATCTCCTCCATTCTAAATTTTTTGATGAATTTCCATACTGCTTTCCCTAATGGTTGCACCATTTTGCACTCCCACCAACAATGTAAGAGTTCCCTTTTCTCCACATTGTCTCCAGTGATTTTTCCCATTCTTTTGAATAGTAGCCATTCTCATAGGTGTCAAGAGTTATCTCATGTTTGTTTTGATATGCATTTTTGTAAGTGACAAGAGAAGTAGAACATCTTTTCACATACCTATTGACCATCTGTATGTCTTCTTTAGAGAAGTGTCTATTAAGATCATCTGTCCATATTTTAACCGGATTGTTAGGTTTTTTTTTGTTGTTGAGTTTTATGAGTTCTTTATTTTGAACATTAACCTCTTGTCAGATGTGTAAAGTGCAAATATCTTCTCCCATTCAGTAGGATGTCTGTTTGTTTTGATGATAGTTTCTTTTACTATGCAGAAGATTTCTTGTTTGATATAAGCCCATTTGTTTACTTATGGATTTTATTTCCCTTGTTGTTGGAATTGAGTTCCCAAAGACATCTTATGGGTCAATGTCCAGTATGGTTTTGCCTGTTTTCTTCTTTCTTCTATGTATTTTATGGTTTCTGACCTTACACCTAAGCCTTAAATAAACTTTGGATTAATTTTTACGTATTATGTTAGGGAGTGATCAAATTTATTATCTTTTTTAAAGAAGTTTTACTGTATAATTAACACAGAAGGCAAATATCCCTTCTTCTTTCCAACTGCTCCCTATGTGACCTCCCCATTTCCAGCCACACCCTCCCTCACACAAACATATACATAAAGAATATGGGAATTCATGAACAAAATTAAACACACACACTACAAGAGACTTCCGACTTCCATCCTCACATCTCTCACATCCTCTCTCCTTCTGTTGCTATGGGTAACCACTGCCAACAGGTACTAGAGGATTTGGGGCCACATGGCAAGGCTGGCTGCATGTCATATCACAGCTCCAATAACTGTGCGTGGGCAAGAGAAGGACGCTCACCGGATGTGTTCTCTAATTAGCCCTTCTCAGAATAGCCTGTTTGTCAATCTCAGACAAAAAAGGATGGCTTTCTCCAGAGAAAAAGATAATAGCTGAATTCTTGGTAAAGCAGAAATTTCTTCTCCACAGCTCCCTGAGAGTATGGTACATAATGGATGATAAACTACTAAGCATAAGCACCCCACCTGGAGATGTAGGATGCCCTGAATATTAGAGTGACCACCTAACCTACAGTCACACTTCATTCCTTAGGATAAGACTTGGAAGGTCAGAAGTCTTATTCCCATTTTAGAGGATGGGCATGTGCTTAGCTAAGAGCACATAGTTAGTGCCTGGCAGAGCTGGGATTCTAGACTTTGTCTTTTAACTCAGAACTTATTCACATGCTATAGTACATCCTTTCTGTCTTCATGGTGTCACTTTAGGTCAAGGTTATATCTGGTGGAAAAGGTGCTAGGGCGTAAGTCATGTGGAGTTCATCACCCTGCTGTCTGCAAATACTCTGATCTGACTTTGCTGCTCATGAGCTGTGTCAGTTGGGTTTGTCTTTGGACACCTGGGTCCTCCAGAGGGTTTCTTCTCATTGATCTGTCCTTCTGACTCTTCATAGTGCTAGGCCCTCTCCTTCCCATCATGACCCGGATGTTTCTCATCTTACCTGCATGCACCACCATGCCACACTGACTGTCCAGGATGGCAGTGGACTCTTCTACTGATGTTTCAGCTTCACATCTGTGTAACATGAGGCAAGATGGCAACCCCCTGCACTCTTCCAGTCTGTTTATAAGGTTAAACAAAAACAAAACCATAAAGACTAACATCTTTCAATGTTGAACCCAGGTTAGACTACGGCAAGGAGAAAATTCAGTCAGCCATGCATCTAAGATAGCAGGAATGCAAGATCTCATTATAAATTGGGCCACTGCTCCCTGAGTCTGCAGCCTGCCAGCCCATCTTAGCAGATTTGGGATTGCCAAATCACCACGATAACATAAGCCGGTTCCTTAAAACGACTCTCATTCTCTTATTGATTCTTTTTCTCTGGAGCCCTGACTAATGTGCCTTCCTTACTCCTTACTTTCTTTCTTTCTTCCTTCCATCCTCCTTCCTTAAAGATGAAGAAATGGACTCCAGGAGGGGAAGTGATTTACTCAAGTTCTACTGACTTGTAAGTAGCTGCACAGGGACTGAAACTTAGGTCTTCCTCGCCCCAGACCCCACCCCAC
The DNA here is from genome assembly GCA_004363575.1 of Solenodon paradoxus. Classification (NCBI taxonomy): domain Eukaryota; kingdom Metazoa; phylum Chordata; class Mammalia; order Eulipotyphla; family Solenodontidae; genus Solenodon; species Solenodon paradoxus. Next base: position 80,550 of record RJWH01004736.1, on the reverse strand, counting down.
TGCAGCTTCCACAGTTGTGTTCGGTGAATTGTGAAATGTGTCACTCTTTTGACAACTCAGACCACACTGCGCATCTGGCTCTGATTTCTCATCTCATTGTCAAAACTGCCTCTGGAGCATTTTGGGAGACAGATCCTCTCCTACCTCCTGGGACCTCACAGAGTCTTGACACCAAGTATTTCTTGTCTCCTGTTGTGTTTTTCAAGAAAAGCAGACATTTTAGTATTAATGTATCATTTAATGGAAAAACAAAGAAAAAAGCATTCTATCAATGGGTATATTTCATAAAAGCTGCATTAAAGCTGCTTCTTCAGTTTCTTATTTCTCTCTTGCCTCTCCATTTTCCCCTTGATGTCAGGCATCAAGTTCAGACTCAGAAGCCCATGAACTCTTGAAAAGCATTCACTTTCCCTCTTCTGACAACAGTGCATTATCTACACACCATTTTCCATAACACAGAGAGGATGATGCATTTAAATTGGAAATATGGTGGCACTACCTCTTTCCCTCACTTCCAGGGAAAAATGTTCCATGCATATGATTGTCCATGAATCAAATACAAACCTCTTTGTACCAAAGTCCCCCATCGTCTACTGCTATCTTAATGTCAAGTCTCATTTCTCACTAACCCTCCATCTGATCTTCACTAACCCTCCATCTGATCATAGGCTCTAGCCATACAAAATGACAGTCATTGTTCCCTGAGGTGGATTGCATTATTATTCAGAATATTCATTGTTATCTCTTAGTGGGCTCCTCCACATAGAACAATAAACAAACCCAGTCCTGGATGTAACTTGCTTTGGACAATGAAAGTTGACATAAGTGTAGACAACAGAACTGTCCCTGCAGGAGCTGATCTTTTAGCCTAGAATCCAGAATAGAGTTGGGATGGCATCGATCCTAAGTCAATCTGTGATCATCGTGCGAAAGGAGCAAGAAATCCAGGCTCACTGCAAGCAGCTAAGATTTTAGAGTTTTTTGCCCTCACTTAATCTGCGCTAACTAAATGCTCTCTCCTCTGATGTAGCCTCTTGTAGGAGCTCACTCTCCCATGCAGTCTGTTTCTGCTGCGGCACTTGTCGTGTGAAGTGACATTCACACACTTGCTGTGTCTATAGCCGCAGAGGCTCTCAAGGGCATGTGAGGGTGTGCCTTTTACCATTGTAGCTCCAGTGTCTGGAAGAGCCTGGCATGTGAACATGTTTCTGATGCACTGAATCAAGCTCTTGACCTGCAAATCGTCCTTAAATACTGATTAGTGGGATTAATAAGAATCAGAGAGGTTTTTATCTAGACCTCTGCTCAGAGAGATGAGTATATGAAACTCATCAGAATGGTATAGATGAGCATCAAGAACAGAGCTGGCACATTCCAGGGACCAGAAATGATGGGGTATAGTACTGAAGAAAGAATTCTGGACGTGGTATCAGGTGATGGAAGGTCATTCACTCTTTCCACTAAAGCCTGGGATCATTTTGATTCAATCCTCCCTTATGCTCATCAAGAAGAAATAGCTTTCCTAACATGTTTGCCTCTAAAGGAAGAAGAGATATGCTGAGCATAAAAGATATAGTTAGGAATCAGTCCCCATGAATCAGCGGGTCCTGGTAACCCTCCTGACTCTCAGCCTTCTGTCTTGGCTAAACTGACATGTCACTACTGATACGAGCTGTCAGTTTTGTTCCCCTCTGTTCAGCGTCTCTTGCCTTCTTCTAGTATTTCTCTGATCCTAGTAATTCATAGTGCCCCTGCATAGACACCAAGGTATCTAATACGCATGAAATGCAACCTCAAGAAAACAAGTTTCCTGAAAATCAAACCCAAGTGAAAATATAGGGAGGAATACCTGAATCCTTATTTCTCTATTTATTTTAAAATGGACACTGAAGGGTGCTTGGTGCTGAGCTGCTACCCTTCCTAAGAATCCTTTCTTAAGAAAATGTGAGATTTCTTTTGACCCCAGGAGGTGAAATGATTTGCCCACATTCTACTGAGGGGTAAGTAGCTGACCTGGGACTGAATGCTCTGTCTTCCTCAAGCAAGGACCACCCCGACCCCAGTCCTGAATGTGTTAGTTTTTGTCGCGCCATCCGCTTTTCTATAGCGCAAGAGTTAGTACTTTGGAATTATTAATTCCAAACGCCTTAGTCAAATAAGACTGAGACCAAGAAAAAATGACTCACTCAAGGTCAAATAGTGAATTTGTCATCAAAGCAAGACCAGACCAAAGTAGCTTGCGTACTTGTTCTTCATTTCTCTCCTTTTTTCCTGCACTTAAGAGTCAGCGAGCATCCCACCCATCAGCCAGTGTAGCACAGGCAGCTTAGACTTAGGTTCTGAAAGCCATGGGCTGGATTCAAGAACCCATGGTGAGAAAAATAAAAAAATAAAAAAAAATAAAAAAACGTAAAATAAAAAAGGAGACACTGAGTGACCCACGGGGGTCAGGAGACTGAAATGCTGGCATGCAGAGCATGCAGATAAAGCTGGAAGCTCCCCCTTTGCAACCTAAGGTGCTAAGATGCTTGTTTTGTTTCTTCTTTCTTTTGAACTGTTTTTTCCTCCTCTCTCTTTCTCCCTCCCTTTCTTTAAGAAAAAAGAAAAAAATCTTAAAGGGTTTTCTAAAGAGTGATTCAGAGAGTCCATGATGGCTTTCAGCCAACCTGTCAGCGATGCCATTCTAGTGCTGTGCCTGTCTATGTGGATACAACACAGGATCCTCACGATGGCGGGTTCAGATCTGGAGCAGTGGGGTCGGAAGGACCTGATCTGATGTCAGGGCTCATTGCTGATCACTGACCCTGGTCTCAGACCAGTCACTTAACACACCAGAGTCTCAGTTTCCATTTCTGTGAACCACGTAAGAGCTCCCGGCCCGCGGTGAGCATGACATCAGAGATGCCCGAGCAAGTGCCTCTGAAATGGACAAGAGCCGTTCCCGTCCCAAGCTCGACACCCCGGCCTGGCTGCGTGAGCACCGCACCGCTCAAGCAGGCCAAGTGGAAGCGCAGCATTTCCTGAAAACACAATGTCATTGTTAGTATGTGGGGTTTAAAATGCATATTTCTTTCCTTTCCTCATTAGTTACAGCAGGCCGCTTCACAGGGAAAAACATTTCCTTTGTGACTTTCATGAAGTCACCATGATTTCCTAATAAGGACATCTGCTCTATGTCCCACAACCGAGAAACCGCGGATGGTAGGACTCAGCATAAGGACTGTCAGGCTAGGTGCCATGCAAGTTTCCATCCTAACCTCTGATGTGCAGAACAAAGCCTCCAAGGAAACAGAACAAAAGAAAAAGGTGTTTCTGTGAAAGTTTTAGGTTTATATTTACAAGGGTCTTAATTTCAATTGACATCATGACAAATTCCAACGCAGACCAGAAAACACGTAAGTGCTGTTCAGCCAAAGATCAGCCTTGGTTGGTTCGTTGATTCGTTTCTTCATTCCGCAAACATATGTCAAGCTGCAGAATGCCAAAATGCATTGGAATGTGTCTATACTCGAATTGCTCATCAGCCAGGAAGAGTAAGACAGGGATAAGCCAACAAGCAGAGAAATATGTTGTGGGTTCTTGATGGAATTCTGCACGGGGACTAGATCACAATTCTCTTGTGGAGAGAGAAGAGATAATAGGTCAAGAAAGACTTTTTGGAAGGGAATGAAGTTCACATAGGTTTTGGCAGGCAGCTGCTCAGGGATGAAGAGGGAGATATATGGTCCCTGAGAAAGTGGGACAAGAGTGAGAGCAAGGGCAGGAAAATTCCAGAGAAATGAGGGAATAAAACAGTCAAAGTAAAATAAGGCGCATTGGGGTAATGGAGAGTGGGAGAAGAGGTGAGGACAGGCAAGAGAAAAAGCTGGAGAAGTAGGTAAAGTTCTTTCTGTTAACAAAGGAAAGCAGTGCTGGATTGAAGAGACCAATCTTTAGAAGGTGGCATCAAGGACATGTTCATGTCGGGGCAGAGGAGTCAACTGGATCCACAGGAAATACGGCGAACTCAGCAGACACAGTCTATTTAAGTGGAAGAGACTTTTTGATTCGTATTTTCTTTTGATTCCAAGAAATAAAATCGGTTTTGTATTTATTTCTAAATATAAACAAATGTGAAGACTTTTCTTGACTGGTAACCCATGAGATCCGAAATGAACATCTGCCCTGATACAAATTCACTGACAAAAAGTTTGCTGAGAGCAAGAGAAAGGTGGGTATGTAGAAGGACAGAAAAAAAATGGAAGAATACAATCTGTGGAGTCCCGTCAACCCAAACTCCTCTCCTGGCTGGAACACGACCACGCGTGGACTCGGAGGCACGTTGTTAACTTCTCTCAGTCAGGCAAGCGCACTAGGGTTAATATGATAATTCAATATTCTAGTGCATAGAAATAAAGGCTGATGTGTTCAATAAACTGTGCCTTCTCCCACTCCCTCTTTTCCTTATTTTCCTCATATTTCATAGATCCCAGATCCCAGATCCCAGACAGAGGTTGAAGGAACCTAACTTCCTCCCACACCCAGATGATTCCCTTTCTATTCCCTCCTCCCTTTTCTTAGCAGTCTTGGCATGACCATTGGCATTTGTTACCTTCTGCAAGATGGTTTTTCCTTCTTTAAAAACCTCCCTCCACTGATGCAATCACGGGCGCTCTGCTTGCTCATGTCTCTCCAGCCTGTTCACTTATTTAAGCTCTTTATTTCCACTAACAACTGTTTTCGACGTCGCAGCACACTCAGGCTTCCTCCCACCTAGAACAGACACCACAAGGCCCACCAGCATTTCCCTGGATCCTGCCACTCTGCTGCCATGTCTCTCTCCCTTTCCATTCTGCATTGAGTTCTGCGCTTTCATATAGACACGCCTGGGAGATACTGCAGGTTTGGTCTCAGACCACCATCACCATCAGGTAAGGTTCTGGCTTCTCAGTGGAACAGGTGGTGGTGGAGTGTCTTCAGATAAGACACAGTGACCTTTTCTTCATGGGTGGACTCTTCCTTTTACTTAAAACGCTTAGACCGTGAAACCCCCAATGACAAAGGTCACACCAAAGACCACTGATCACAGATCGCCAGAATGGATACCACAATATGAAGATGTTGGAACATTCTGAGAATTTCCAAAATGTGACGCTCAGACAGCGACGTGAGGGCCTGGGCTGGGAAAACGGCGTTGCGCAGATCTTCCTTCGATGTGTGAAAACCCAGAATCTGAAAAATGCATTGAAAGCGCAATGGAGCAAGGTGACGATGTGTGTGACTGAACGTCTTTTCAGTGTGCGGGGTGGTGGTTATCGGCACTGGGTTTGGAGAGTGTGGGAGATTGGCCTTTGAAAGTATGTGTCCCGGGGGCCTAGGGGTTTCGTTCACCAGATATAGTCCACATACATCCCAAGGCCCCCGATACAAGACTCAGGCTCAGGGAACAAGCAAGATGAAAAACTAAATAAAATACTCCTTAAAAAAGGCTGGAGGGAGGGGTGACGCCAGGGCAGACAGTATTTAAAGGTGTGAGATCTCCTATGGTCCACCCCAGACCGTCCCCTCTCTGTCCTCCTCCACACATTCATTGTTTTGAACAGTTTCTCTCACTTCACCTGCCTTCCCCTCTATTCCCTGCTAACTGCTTTGGCCTCTAGGCTTGGGGTGAAGGCACCACTCCTGCTATGTTCTGTTCCCCAAATCCTGTTTTGGGCACTTTCACAGGCTCCCATAGCCCCCATCCCATCACAGCCGATGCTCTGTGCTTCTGTTTCTTTCCCACCTGTGCCGCGGAGAAGGCCCTCGTGCTCCTACCTGTGTGGAAAGACCATCCACCTGCACATCCCTGAAACCAAGCCAGCCTAACAGGTTATTGTCCAGTCAAGGCCCCCCTGCACTGTGACCCAGCCCATCTCCCAACATGCAGGTCCTTTTCCCAAACCCCGCTTCCTCCCGTCTGTCTTACTCTCTTCTCTCTGTTCAGGCAAAGCTGCCATCCAGTGGGACTGCTGTTACTTCCCAGGTTTGTACATGAGTCGCCTAGACTTTCCCGATCTCCTTTTAGAACTTCTTCCAGCATCTGTCATCGCCTCTGCAACCCCACTGCTATGGCTGCAGTCCCAGCTGGACTCAGAGACTGGTCTCTTCTATTATCCTTACATACGGGTCTCCTCTTTCCTGCTGTCCTGTCCCAGTGGACATCCTGCAAAGGCTAGCACCTACACTCGGGGACATTTAGTGACATGTCCATGACCACACTAATGAGCAAAGCCAGAACTCAAACTGAGTTCTCTGTCTCCCAATTTTATGGTCTACATTTGGCATTTCTGGGACTGGGATGCTTCACGCACTAGGGGTCTGAGCTGGAAAATGCAGGGAGCTCACCCATTTGAAATGGGTGAAAGATAGGTGCAGGTATTTTCGCCTTGCTTGATGAAGATGTGATGGCACTCAGAGGAAGGGAGCTGAAATGACCGTGCAGGAAGGCATTCCAGTGAGAACTCGTGGGGGACGCCCAAGGAGCAGCGGAAACTGGCCCTTCTGATAATCACTCTGGTCCATGTCTTCATGCCTTTGTGTCCAGGATAAGCTTTCGAGGAAACGTGCCTTTTGAACAGTGTGATAACCGTGATGATGTCTGACATAGTCTTTACCAGAGATAACTGCACATATTAGGCCTCTTGAAAGATGTGTCTACGTTGTATTGAGTTCTCTCACTTTCGTTGTAGAAAGAAAACCGTTCACTCAGGGCCCGGGGTGGTTCAAGGTCTCAGGTTGGAGGAGGGTACAGTCTCTAATCTCTGGCTCCGCTACCTGACCTGGAGGAGAAACCTGCGTGGCTGCCTCCTTCTGCCCTCCCTGCAGACAGACGCCCCCCTGCTGCCCAGGGAGCAGCTCATGCCAGTCAGCTTAAACCGTGTAAAGACCAAGGATCTGGGTTTGCACCTGGGCTGGGGGAACAACCAAAAATAAATGAAACAGATAAGTAAAAATGCTCCCTCCTTCTCTTCCAGCCTTAAAAATGTTTCCTATGGTGTGTCATGGTGGAGTAGCAGTTTGGTCCACTGCCTTTGAAGGAACGCAGTCCACGTCCACCTCAAGGGCACAGGTTCATGTTCAGTCTGGTGGGGGGTGAGGGGGCAGCACCAATAAGAACAACTAGGCAAAATTAATAAAGCGAAGTGCTTTTCCTCCTCTCTCTTCCTGCTGCCTACTTGCTCACCTTTATTCCTGTAGGCACCTTTCCTTTAAAAAATAAAGCTTCTTCCCTCTCTGTCTTTTTACCTTGAAAAAAATTGAGTGCCTTTGACAGTCACCAGTGAGATGAGATGTCTGAGGGGCTGTCTCTCTTAGAAAATTGCTGTATCACAGGGTTTTACAAAAAAAAGAGAGAGTTGTCAAAATCTAAATAAAGGTGGAGTCCACCTCTCCAGCTCTGCCTTCCAGAGCTGAGATCAAAGGACCTGCGCCTCTAAATGCCCTGGAGTTGGCAGAGGGGGGATGGGTCAGGGTGAGGGGCAGGCTGAGGAGAGGCCTTGACAGGGTGCTGAGGTGCAGGTCAGTGCCCCTTCAAGACAGAGCCGCAGGAGGGAAGTGAGGCCATCTGTCTCGGACTTGGGTTCTAATTCCAGTTCCTTGGAAAAGCCTTATTTCAAGTACCACCTTATCATAGCCTCCAACTCTCCAAACTGGAGGTCAGACCATTCCGATGCAGATCATTGCTTTTATAATTGATGACTGCTTTACACCTCCCTGCTTTTTCCTACAGAGGATTCTCCGGCTAATATGTCTCCTGCCTTCAGTGAGGTGATGACTGTGAACCTTCTCTCCTGAGCCCTTCCTGGGGGTCATGCACTTTGTCAGGTACTTTATAACTTTAGTTTATTATTTAGAAACATTTATTTTATTGTAGTAATGACACAGTAATGAGATGGATCTTTTAGACAAATCCTGCTACAATGTATCATTGTTAACTGTGGTCTAACACTGCACAGTCCATCTCTAAAGTGAGTTCATTCCACTGAAGTAAAACTTTATGCTTACTGGTTAGTACCTCCTCATTCTACCTTTCCCCCAAGCCCTAGACCACAATTTCATTCTTTGCCCTATGCATGTAATTATTATAGACATTCCATGTTAAGTAGAATCATGTGGTATTTGTCTTTTGGTGACTGTTTTTTGTCACTTACATAATGTCCTCGGGTTCACTCATGTTGCTACAGATGGCAGAATTCCCTTTTTATGGCTGAATAATATTCCATCATTTGTACTGTCATGGCTCTCATCACGCAATATTGTCAGCACCGGCCTGCATACACAGTGTTGGTCCCTACATACAGCCTGGCGCGTGGTAAACTCTACCCTCCAGGTTTGTGTACGTTCCCTCTGTGGCCTTCGCACAGTGATAAAACTGCCTAATGACACATCTCTCAGAACGTTTTCCTGCTGTCAAGAGAAGCAGGACCCAAAGCACCACATCTTCTTTATCCATCCATCCTTTGATGAGCATCCAGTTTATTTCCTTCTCTTGTTATCGTAAGTAATAATGCACAGAAGAATGCTACAGTCATCTCAAGACCCTGATTTCTATGTCAGGTCTGGAGCCAGACATAATCCCCCTTTGGGAGAACAAATTTTCAGAAAGACTCCACCTCTGTGAGAGTTACCCAGCGGTGTCTAGGTCAAGATTCACACTCAGATCTGGTCACATCTAAAGACTTGGCCTTTGTACAACCCAAGTCTTTCATCTCTTCTTTCCTCATCTCCTCCAGGACTTATGAAGCCACTGAAAAGGCTTGTCAGTTTTCATTAAAGTATAATTTCATAAGTCACATTAGTTAATCTTTTTAAAATCTTCTAGAAAATTCCAGTTTGTGATACTGAATCAGTAGTGAAACTTATAGTAGTTTGTTTTTTCACTTAATTATGCTAATTGCTATTTCTAAGCCTAATTAGCATTTGGAATTATTTCGGGTAATTACGTCAAACAACATGTTTAATTTGTCATGTCAAGTACAATAATTAGTAATAATTCTTGAAAGGATGTCATTACAAGTGTGAGGTATTTGCAAAGTGTAATTATGCCAAATGTGATAATACTGAAGTGCAATGCAAAGCTTATAGAAAAATGTTGCTGCAAATATTTTGAAAGTTTAATGCTGTGGTCATTTGAAATATTTTTATTCCTTAACGAAAGTCAAATCTAGCATGATTTATCTGTATTGTTCTACTTATTAATTAAATGGAAGATACCAAGGTGTTCTTGGGATGATAGCTGAACTAATATTTAATCCATCAAATGTCCTCTTTTAAAAAAAAATTCCAGAGTGAATACTAATATTTTTCCATATTAAATAATTAACTTACAAAAATGACTTTGGAGAAATCAGGACAATCCAGAATCAAATGGATTTCTTCCAAATATGGAAATTTCAGGCTAAAAGAAGAGGTAAGTTAAGTGAAATGGCCCAACCATTTCATGACTGTGGGTCTTGCCAAATCACTGACATTTCATCATCAATGACCTTTGCAGTAAAACGGGGTGGTACTGACTGACCGGGAAGGAAATGAGCTGAAGCTCATTTTGTCGTTCAAGGTGGTCTGCCCACATGTGCACTGTCCTTATCGGGATATTCCAGACTCAACCAGGAGCAGCTGCAGGAAACTGAAAACATTACAGAGGGCCTAAGCTGGGTGACAGGTGGAGGTGAGCTGCTCACCAGGTGATGCAGGACTAATCCCGCTGCCTCTCTGGGCTTCAGCTGCCTCCCTACAACATGAGGACTGTTAATCACGTTTCAAAAACACGTTGGGAAGAAAAGGAAGGCTGAGCACAAAAGCATCCAGGTCAGGGTCATCCATCTGAACTTTCCTGGATGAATGGGTTCATTAAAGCAGAACCTGGGGACCTCCTACTGGATCAAGATTCTCATTCCCCTTCCAACCTTCCTTCCCAGTTTCTTGGAAAATGAAGTGAATGCTGTGATTATGATCCCAGCCTTTGAGATTAGACACCCTTGACCTAGAATCTCAGCTCTAACTACTTGTCCAAGGTTGAAAGTAAACACTTGCCCTTCCAGATTGTATGTGTGTGGTGCAGAGAGGAAAGAAGTGGCTTATGACAGAGCTTTCTGTTTTCCATCTCAAATTGCAGAATTTTTTCTGCTACATTTGCTATATGGATGGTTTCACATTAGAATCTCAGCTCTTCTTTTGTGAGATTGACACCTAGATTCCAAACCCTGCAAAAACAATTGAACTTTCAAGGGGGCATTCAATCCCAGTTTGCTGGAACAAGCCTGCCCTTGCTCTGGATGAGTTTTTTTAAGATTCGTTATCAGTGCTACCTCTTCTAACCTCCTTCCTTGAGGTAGAATTGATCCTCCCTGCTTGTGGTCCTAGTTCATCTGCACAGAGGTCTATTACAGTGACTCTTTTTCAGGCTATTATAGTTCTCTGTCGTCCTTACTAGCAATAACTGGGACTCTTTAAGAGATAGGGTCTGTGTGTTGAATATTCAGTGAGTATCCGCATATTGCTAATTGTCCAGCCATGTAGTAAGAGTTAAGCAATGTTTATTGAAAGAGCTAATGTATGACTAGGCTTTGGTCTGATGTCTGACAATGAGAGCTAGTGTATACTAATACAAATGCTGAAGATTTGACTTCCAACAGAAATGGTTAAATTCGCTCACTCATTTAACAATTCTACAGTGATGTATTGATCACTGGCTAAGTCCCAGGCACTTGTTAAGCTCTGAGGATGGATCGGTGAATGCATCTAACACAGATATATTTTCCTTATGCTCTCATGCAGCATTTCTCAATGGAAGATTGAGGAGTCATCTGTCTCAGAATCAAGAGGGGTGCGATAAATCAATATTTATATCACAATACTAGACATGAGTCAGACTTCTGACCTGCTAAATTTGATTCTCTGGGTATGGGCTTCAGATTTTCCATTCTAAACAGATACTTGATTCTTCAGTGATTGAAATGACTGAATTACATGTTTACTAAATCAAGAGCTAAATATGTGAATGTAAGAGTCGTCACTCGACCTCTGTGAACTCACTTTCCTCATCTGTGAAATGGACACACATCGCAGTCTTGGGGAAGACTGTGAAGCCTCTCCGTAAGGTACCACTAGGTGCTCAGTTAATATTCAGTGACTGTTTTAATGGAAATAATTTGTAAGTGCCTGTGCTCCTGGAAATGACATGTACTTATGTCTCGGTTTATCTCTAGTAGCGTTGTCTGCATTGAAAATGAGCAATGGCTCTCCAGGTCTATTAGTCTTGTCAGCGTGGATTCTGTGCAACAATTTTCAGTTAACCTGAACCATGGCTGGTCAAGTATTCATTCAAAGGCTGGTGGATGATGACGGGGGTGAACCTATTGAATCCAGCATCTTGGAGTCACACTGGGGATACAGGTCTGTATTTATTCATCACAGTCCAACCAGGGAAACAGTCCATCTGGGGCACTAAATATGTTCGGTGCACGGGGATGAAAGGCTGGAAACTGCCCCAAGAACAAACTGGCCCTAAGGAAGTTGGAACAGGAGTAAAATCTTCCTCCTGCACCCCAGGAAGGACAGAGGGAGGAGCTGGGTGACCAGAGGCAAGGGGCTGGGTGACTGGCAAGAGGCCATCAGAGGTTCCCTGGGGTGGGGGCTTCAGACACAGAGCAGAAGGAGCTGCTGCTGAGATGACTTCTGAAGCAGAAAGAGAAGGAAAGAATGTTCCAGTTTTGCCATTCTTTTCACTCTTAGGTCTCTTGCCATTGTCTCTCGGTGGCTGAGACCAAAGGGAAGCAGTCAGAGGAGGACCTAGGAAGTGATGGCTAGAGAGGGCAGCCCCCTGTGCACAGTGGAGCTGAGAAAGGGCAAGAGTGGCTCCCAGGTATCAGCAGGCCTGACTCACAGGTCTCACAAGGGAGAGTTAATGCAAGGAGTCTGCAGAGACAGAGAGTGGGGGAGGGAGAGAGAGAGGAGAGAGAGAAAGACAGAGAGAGAGGACAGCCATGCCCCTTAGGAGCCAGGCTGACTGCCCAGGCAGAGTCTTGCAAAGGGACAGAAATGTGATGAGATCACCATGGTCTGGCATCTTCCCCGTTGATTTTTCCATTTGAGAGATTGTGTTTTGCCAAAAACATCCTTAAGGGATCAGACTCAGGAGTTCTTGGTTCTGCTGATCAAGCCCTCAGACGATGGGAGTGTAAAGTGGACCAATATTTTTGATGGCAAGAAAGGCCCCTGAAGGGTCCCCTCGTCTCTTGTCTGTCTGGTCTCCCCTCGGTTGCAGAAGCTGTTGTTATTCCATGAGCCTTGAACCAACCGAGGCGAAAACTGAAAAATCTTACAAGTTAGTTCAATTCAGCCAGTCTCTCTCTGTAAGATTATTGCATTTCATTTTACCTAAGAGACAACCAGGTGCCATCTTATGTGCCCTGGCCCAAGAAAATGAGGAGGAGGAACAGGAAGGAAAGGAAGAAAATACTGTCCTTCAAGATGATCAATTCCTTTTTTTAAAAAAGAGGAAGTGATATGGGGACAGCATAGCTTAAAATCTATGGGCAGTATGCAGATATATGAACAGGAGAGTTGATTGGCTGACAAAACCTAGGACCCTCCCTAGCAACCTGTGTCTAGAGACACATCCCCTAGTTACTCCAGATAACTCTCTGAGAACTCCAACTCTCAGGAGAGCTACGCCCCAAAGGGGAGGTCCCTCCACCATGTAAGAGGCACCATTTTAACAGCAAGCTCTCTTGCTTCTGTATCCCCCGCCACCCCCGCCAAGCTTCATGCATCATTTTTGTCTGGTTGTTTTGTAATAAACTTGCCAGGTGGTGCTGGAATAGGATGTCTTTCCTTGAATTCTTTCCGGGTCGCACTGCACACTCATTTGATCTCAATCACCCACATCAGGAAGCAGGCAGGAAGGAAAGCAGGCAGACAGCAGGGAGGGAGGGAGGGAGAGACAGGAGGAAGGAACAGTTTATTTGTTTATTTTAATTGTTTCCCACCCTTGGGGCCCTTGAACCAAGAATCTGGGTTCTTGGTCTGTTTGTAGACTACAGGCTGGATGTGCCCCAGACATGGGCTTAACCCCTGAGCCACCAGAATGTGCTCCTTTCATTACAATCAGGGATTACTCCGGGCTTTACTACCAGCTATCAAGACAGCTCTGTTTAGTAATCTTCATTTGCACATCCTTGAAGCCTGTTGCGGTTTGGGTTTGTTTGTTTTTTTTTTTTTTGCATTTTCTTGTTTGATCCTTAAAGTTGTGAGGATTCAGAACACCTAACATTGCTTCATTATTACATTCCTTTGACAGATGAGGAAACTAAGATCTAGTGTCTCCTCCCAGTTACCTTCACTGCTTGCTTCTTTAAAATCTGGCTAGACTGCTGTCTCTCAACAGAAACCAGTTCCAAGAGTGCTCTTCACCTACCCTGGGAAGAGGACATTCACGGGGTGCCTGTGCCGGGGATGCCAAAGAGTAGTCTGGTCTCTCTCCTAGCAGCTTCACAGGTAGTTTGACTCTCTTCACTTTCTACCTACATTGACTTCCACATGAAATAAGCCTTTATTATTATGCCATCAAAGGGATACAGACCAGGTGTCATACAGTTGGCCACATCTTCCTGGACACAGAGAGCCTTTTATAAGAACCACGTCCTGTGCCAAGCACTTCACATGCATAAATTAGCATCCATCCTTCACACTAGATACTGCTTCTCCCATTTGATGAGTCGAAACAGAGAAGGCAACTATCCCATTCAGGATTGTTCATTCAGGAAAAGACAGAAATAGAATTCCAGCCTGGATCCAACTGATTCAATTATTCCAACCTCTACCCTCTTCCTCCCGTTTCACTCAGAAGCTCAGAATTACACCAAGAGGGTCCAATTGCTTTTATGACTCAGCTCAGAATTTGTTTCTTCTGCTCTTCTTTATACAGAGGGCTTTTCCTCTATAAAGTGGGAGTTTGGATCTTCGAATTCTTACATGTGCCCTTCTGTCTTGTCCCGGGCAGGCTGGGTGCTGGGGACGCCAGGAGAGGCCACTGGAAGTGAGCGCAGCCCCTGCGATGACACCTTGGGCCAGCATGCAGGCCTCTCTGAATCCTGTTATTCTGCGTCCTCCCTGCGAGCAGGGGGATGGAGAGCACAGAAGACCTCACGTGTATCATGTGCCTGATGCATTGTCACTGCACCGGCACGGCTGTGCGGACTTCAGCTCGATCATGTCCTTTAACCTCACTGATTATTGGATTTCACCTTCAGATCCTCCTTCTTTATCCTTGACAACATCTGAGGACCAGGCTTTGGGCCAAAACCTGTTCTGGCTTCAAGGGAGAAATATGCTTGTGCGTTTTGTGCTTAAGAAGTAGCTTCTATAGATCCTCTCTTAAAAGATGCCGGGGGTGCACACAGAGAGCAGGGACTCTTGCTGGCACCTGGATGTGCTATGAGATGACAGAGTTGAAGCCAAGATGACTGACCATTTAGTCCAACTACCTCTTTGAGAGAAACAGTGGAGTACCCTGAGCTAGCAGCTGGTCCCGGATCTAGGAGGCACGGAATCGGCCTCTGCAGGGCAGCTCCGACCACGTCCATCCTCACGTCACCTTCCAGTGACGGCGCGACTCTTAGTCACAGAGATGTCCATGCTCCACTTTCTGCTTCTGCACTTGAGCTGTTGCCTGAAATCCCCCTTTCTTTGGCCACCCCATTCTTGTTGCATTCATGAACTCCTATTCTTTCTTCCAAGTGTAGCTCAAAACCTAGCTTCTTCTCTGATGACTGGGAGACCAAGCTGATGCCCTGTCCTAGGGTGTCCACTGTCAGCGATTTGTGGCTGCACCGAGCCTATGGGGGTCATTTGGAAACACATCATTTCTTCTCCGTTACACAGAGAATTTTCCAAAGAGCTGCTCTCTCCTCACTGGCTAACCTCACTGTCCATCACAGTTTTGAGGAGGCTGACATTACTTCGTAAATATCGATGGAAAAAGTGATTCCCACAAACTCGTCTTATGCCTTTCTTGCTTTGTTCAGATAGTATTTGAAACTGGAAGGAAGGAGAGATGTGAGGAATGAGAGACAGAAGGGAGAGAGAAGAAGAGAACAAGAGGGTGTTCAGAAAACGGACATTTGGAAATCAAGTAAGGTGGACACTAGAGCTGGGCGTTCCAGTCTTGGGACTGGAAAACATGGTGCTGTCTGCACTTTCTGCCTAAATGGGAAGAAGTGACTACAGGATTTGGTTTTATACCTTTCTCCTTAAAAAGAAATCTATCGAAGAAGCATTGCATCCTAATATTATACAGGTTTAATGTATGCACCACTGCGTATCAACATCTGCATGTGTGACACGGAGGACACCACCGCCATTCCAGTTCAGGACAGTTTGTCTCCACTACCCAATGTGGTTTTGAATCTTCCACGAAGGTGGGGTCAGTAGTATGGGACCTCCAGGTCTCCCAGAATTTCAGAACTAAGTTCCCCACCCCACCACGAGACCTTCAAGCAATTCTGCACATTTCCATCAGCCCCGTTGAGTTGGGAGGCTGAGGGAGATATAACCCCCATCTGCTTTCCCCTGTTTCTGGTTGGATTGTTACTGCTTTTCTTTGTTCCTGAAACTTCAAATCTCAGGACAGTTCCACCACTTTATGGAAGCCAGCTGGAAATTCCAGTGCTGGGAGAACATACCAAGGCATGCTCCCTCCCACTGTAAAATGAATCTGGGGAACACTGAGACTCGGAGAGAATGTTTGCTCCCCTGAGTTCTGTGCACTAAGCTGTCATTGTTTTTCCTTCAGGCTGCCCAGCCCTTGGGCCAGACGGAGCAATCATCGCTGTTTCACATTCATACCCTGTGCCTTATTTTGGACAATGTAATCAATATTTCATCAGAAAAATTGTTTGTTAGTCCTTTGGAAATGTCATTTTAAAAAGATTGACTGCATTTTAAAGTAGAAAGATTCTTACAAATCTTACTCATGTATTTTTATTTACCATAAACTAAACATCTGTCAAACACAGAATTTGCTAAGTTGTGACATAGACATAGACCTGTGAGACGGTTTCCACAATCAAGGTAATCACCCCAAAGTTTCCTCGTGCTCTGCAATGTCTCCTTGCCTCCCTTCGTAGCCCCAAATCGATGCTCTTTCTCTAATTATGCATTAGTTCATGTTTCCAAGAATTTCATCTAAATGGAATCAAACAGTATGTTCTATTTCTTTTACGCATTATTGTTCTTTTTCAGATCGATCCACAGCGTAGCAGCCCTTTTTACATTGTGTGAGTTACCACAATTTGTCTATTCACTTGTTATTAGCGATGAAGCTAAGTCCAGGTTTGGTCTGTGACAATTAAAACTGCTCTGAATGTTTTGTATAAATCTTGGTGCAAGCATATCATTATTTTTCTCTTTGGGTAAAGGAACAGGAGTAGAATGGGTAATAAGATGCATGTTATACTTTGTAAATACCTACCAAACTGCCTGCTACATGAATTTCCCCATTTTCCATCCGACCAGCCATGTGTGAGCTCCAGTCCTGCCAACACTTGACGTGGTCATTCTTTTCAATTTTAGCAATTCTGATGAGTCTCATTGTGGCTTAAATTTGCATTTCCCTACTGATCAATCATATAGAGCTGATTTTCATGTTCTTGTTTCCCAAGTGTCACACCTTTAGTGACGTATCTGTTCAAATATCTTGTGCAACTTCTGCTGTTTGTTTGAAAAGCATTGTTTTCTTTCTATTGTATTTCAAAGTATTTTTATGTATTCTGGACATAAGTCCTTCATCAAATATGTATTTGCAAGTGTTTTTCCTGATTGTTAGATGATTCTTTTAACTTTCTAAAACAGTCTTCAAAGAGCAGAGGTTTTTAGTTTTGATGGTTTAACGTATCAGTTTGTTCTCTATGAATCCTGTTTTTAGTAGCACATCTTTGCTTAACCTGAGTTCACAGAGCTTTCATATTTTTTAAAAAAAATATTGTGTCAGCATTTTTATTCCATCCAGCCACAGTTTCTGTTGGTAAGTATGAGTCTGTTGAGAGGACACACTGAGCCGTCTCATGCTTTTAGGGAAGTACCTGGTGTAATTTTTAATCATCCCCCTCTCGGTAAACTTCTGAACTTTCACAGCCATGGCTGCAGTGACTGTCTCTGAACTGATGCCATTTTAACCATGTGTCAGTAAACCTTTCTCAGAAATTTTAAGCTGACACAATTAAGGAGCAGAAATGTCACAGGATCAGAAAGCAATTAGACTTGGTCTCAAATCTCAGTTTTTCTACTTGTGAGATTTGGAGCGAGCAGCCTTTCTGAGGCTCAGTTGCCTCTTTAATAAGATGGAAATAACCCTCCCTGCCTTGTCTGACCTAGAAGGGTTCTACGAACGTCACATCTATGAATGTCCCCCACCCTTGTCTCTTCTTCCCAGCCTCCCTTCCTGTGTTCTTCCTTCTAGCTCTCTTCCTTCTGTATCACAATTTTTGGAAGTTCAGTCATTCACTTTCACAAATATGGTAGCATAGCTCCAAATGAGCTTCCCTTTCTCTCCTTCTTGGGGTTCCTGGTGTGGGCTGGACCTGTGTGCTTTCTCGGTCACCCTTTGCCCAGAGGGACTGAGCGGCCTGGAGTTGCTCTGTACACTGACCTGACAACGGCTGAAGGGTGGGTGGGCATATGAACAATTTTTCACAGAGGTTTTATGTATTCTATATATATAGAAGTTTTATATATTTAGTTTTTACATGTCAGTCTATAACCAATTTTGAATTATTTTGGTTTATAGCCCAAGACATGGTGGATCTAAGTTCATTTTATTTTTGCATATGGGTGGTAGAAATAGGCACTATTTCCCATCACGTGTGAGTGGTGAGTGCTATTCACTTTCATTCTTTGGATGCTTTTTCTCCAAGCTTGGATAGTTTTTTCATATGTGCATGTCTTGATCAGTAATCTGGAAGAAACATGAGCTCCTTTGCATTTCTCCAGAGTTTTCTCTCTCTGTATATAGATTCCTCCTCCTTAGTGTTATGTCCTATTAACTAGTTTTCTTGGTTTTCCTGAAATCTCAGCTTTGCTTCTTTTCCTGAGAAGTCCACTAGGTACTTGCTAGGTCTGTGTTTCCTGCATCGCAGTGTGCAAACTGTCTCAGAGAAATAAGATGGAGCAATTGATCATTGTATTTTATTGCCCAATATACAGGGTCTTGTCAATTATTGTCTCTTATACATCGCCAGTTTGACTTTTATTTGTTGAAGTGGGAGGGCAAATTTAGCCCTGCTAGTCCATCTTGTCTCAAGTAGAAGATGAATTGCACATTTTTTGATCCATAGAATTATATCTCTAGTATTATATTAAAAGTCAAAGGACAAATATGATTCAACATATGTTTTCTTTTGGCAGAACTTTTAGGAATTGCATACACATGTGCATCTGGACAAACAGTTGGCGAGGACTTCCTTTAGACTTAATGTGAATCTAGCTAAAGTTCCATAATGATTGTGCTGATGACAAAGCATTATTGATCCGTGGCATGTAAGGAATTAATTTTGCATCATATTCAGCTGTAACAATCATTAAACATGTGATACTCCTGTGGTACTTTGAGTCAACTGGGGAAATGAAGCACTTTTGATGTAGAGCCCGTAAATCAGCATGTCTCATATAGACCTGATCTCACACATGTTCCCCTCAGAGTCTCATTCACAGAACACAGCCAATGAGAATGGTCAAATGAACATATAAATGAGTGTATTATGACTCTGAAATGATGAGGCTGTTTCTTTGGTGTGTATATGCACATGGAGGGAGAAAATCCTGTATGGCGGGGAAAGAACACAGATTTGGGACTCAGAGAGACTAGGGGTCACCACTAGCTCCCCTGTCAAACAGGTAGGTGAGAACAAGTTAAAATATCCAATCGTATGTGTCTTTTTATTTAGCCTAGAGATTCCATGATCTATTTTGCAACATTATCATGAAGATAAAGTCTTGTGTTCACGAGACACACCTAACACCGAACGTGGCATATGGTAGTCATCCGTTACTGTAAACTCTCTCACCAGTACATCAGCCTACTGAGTAACACATCTGCACACTTAACGCTCACAGTATGTACAGGACTGATTTAAGGTGTGGACGAGCTGACTCTGCAATTCTGTCACTCATGTTAAATCTTTCAACGTTGAGAATGAATTTGGTCTTTGTAAGGAACCTAAAGGCATGCAAAGAGATCAAAACAGGTGGGCTTGTCCCACGGGGATGAAATAAATAAATGCCAAAAGATGTATCTCTAAAATCATGTCATACAAACTGAAGTGTACAAGCAAGTGCACGCTCACTTCCCAGTTTGGAACTCAACTGTGCCATGAGGACCACTGCGCTACCTGACTAACTTTCTTCCTCTTGGAAGGAAATACGTTTATGTACAGATACACCATCTGGTCTATCGAAAACAAAAAATGAAGAAAGGAAAAGCCTAATTTCATTCCTCTCTGATCATTCCTCTTATCATCCCTGTTTCAGTTTGCTTTTGCATGAATTCATCTGTATCCTGAAGAAACAGGGATCAAATAAATTTGAAGTGACCAGTCCGAGGTCACATGACTGATCATTTGCAAAACTGTCTGGCGACGCCTAATAGTGCCCTTCCCACAATGCACTTAGATTAGATTTGGACTCTTATCTAAAAACTCTTGTTTTATTTTATTATTATTTTTAACTTTAAAGACTGTATCAAAAAGCAAAATAAAAAAACCACAAACTACTAGAATTAACAAATGAGTACGGCAAAGTGTCAGTTTAACAAAATTAATGTATAAAATTTGTTTCATTTTTATATGAAAAGAGAGATAAAAGTAAATTTAAAAACCATCAATTTATAATAAAAAAAATTAATACCTTGGAATAACTTAACAAAAGAGGTAAAAGACCTATCTAATGAAAACTATAAAATATTGTACAAGAAATAGAAGATGCAGATGGATGGAAAGATTGCCCATGCTCATGACTGGGAAAAGTTAGCATTGTTAAAATGTCAACCCTACCTAAAACAATATACAGATTTAATGCAATCCTACTGTAATTCCATTAGTATTTTCCAATGAAATAGAACAAAAATGTTAAAATTTTTATGGAATCACAAAAGATCCTGAATAGTCCAAATGATCTTGAGAAAAAAGAGCAAAAGATATTCCAGATTTTAAAACTCTACTACAAAGCGATAGTAATCAAACTAGCAAGGAACTGGAATAAAAAAAAGATATACAGATCAGTGGAATAGAATTAAGTCCCTAGAAATAAACTCACACATATAATGGTTAGTTAATTTAAGATAAAGTCCTAAACGCATGCAAATGTAGAAAAGAAAATTTTTCAGTTTTTCACTTTTGTTGGGCAAACCAGACAGCCATATGCAAAAAATTAAACTAAATGACTCTCTAATACCCTATACAAGATTAATTAACAATTGATGAGAGACTTGGATATAAGACTAGAAGACAAAAACACAGAAGAAAATATAAGGGAATATGAGCAATGACACTGCCTTAGAGATGACTTTGAGGAAGAGGAAAAACAAAAATAAATGAGACTACATTAAACTAAAAAGCTTCTGCACAGTGAAAAAAGTTGTCATAAGAAAAAGTCATTCTATGCAGTGGGAGATGTTTTCACATAATACATCTGATGAGATTAATAACCACAAAATATAAACAACTCATATAACTCAATAACATAGAAGTAAAAAAATCCAATTCAAAATGGACAGGAGCCCTAAAGGCCGAAATAGACACTTCTCCAAAGAAGACATGCAGATATCCAACAGACACATGAAATGTTGCTCCTCAAAATCTTGTTGTTCGGGAAATGTAAATCAAAATAATAGCAAAATATAACTTCAGACCTGTGAGAATGCTATTATACAAAAGATGGGAAAGGACGAGTGTTGGCAAGGATGAGGAGAAAAGGCAAATTTTTCACATTCCTAATGGGGTTATAAATTGGAAAGCAGCGTGGAGACTCCTAAAACTGAGAAAGCAAATTCCACGTGGTCTAATCTCCCACTTCTGAGCATTTACCACTCAAAACACAAAAAGACTTATTTGAAAAGATATTTGCACCGGTGTTTATTGCAGCATCATTCACAATAGCCAAGAAATGGAAGCAACTTAAGCGCTGATCAGCAGATGATCTCACACAAGGAATGTGAGATAAATCTATACACTGGGTTACGACATGGGTCCTGAAAGGGGAAGAAATCCTGATATTTGCGACAACGTGGATTAAACTAAGGGGATTATGCAAAACAAAATCAAGTCAGAAGAAAGACAAACACCTGATGATCTCCCTCTCTCACTCACATTATGTGGAATATAATGAAGCAAAGCAAATGAAGAGACTAAGCAAAACCTAGCCCTTGGATATTGAGAATGAAACCGAGGTCACTAAAGAGGAAGAGGGTGGGGGGCAGAAGCAAAGGGTGGTGGGGTCACCTCGTAGACAATGAGGGAGGACTATGAGAAATTTGGTGGCAAGCATGGCACCTTATATATTTGATAGAGAGTAAATGTATATCTAAACCAGTATTATTTTATATTCAAAGTTACCTCAGTTTAAAAAAATATTCTTGATTTTAGAACGTCAGTGTAGTCAACCAACTGATGAGGGAAATATTTTTGTAAAGAAGTAATGTTACAAATGACCACTACTAATCTTTTTATTAATTCTTATTTCCAGTATTTCAAGCAAGAAACAAATTTAATCTGCAGCCATTCTTCAACAGTGATTTTAATTTTTCTAGCTGGGTCTTGGCAGCTGGGAAAACACAGTGACTTTAGTTAGATTCTCATTTGTTCTCTCCCGGGTCGCCCAGGGCCTGTGGGTTCAGAATGCAGTGGGAACTCCTTTTCCCATACTTATTTCTCAAGTAAATTTAAGTTCACGGTGCTGGGGTGATGCAGCTGTATCCAATTAGACTCCTTCACACAGGAAGGGGAAAAAAGCTGGGTGGCAGTTACTACAGAAAACACTGCAGTGAAGTCTCCTTCCAGAATGGTCCGCCTCTTCACCAGGGCAAACTTAGATGCATTGTGCAGAAGCCCGGATCCCGGAATGCAGTGATTTCCACAATGGGCCATTGTTCTCTGGGGCAGGCAGTCTATGCACTTTCAGAGCACCCACACTGACAGTCAGGGGCACAGCCAGCCCTGGCTCCTGCTCAGCTTCCCTCTGCCTTTCTTGCCCCAGATTCAGAAAAGCTTATTAAAAAAAAAATAAATGCACCCTTTAAGATCAAGTCAAAGCTGTCTCCAGCTCTTAAGTATGCTTATTTTTAAATACTATCTACACCAGGTTTAGATAAAATAGGGAGGGCTAAGAAAAATGACATTGTGAATTAAGCAACTGGGCCCACAGGGCTTGCAGCCAGTTACTTGGGAGAGCATTGAACAACTGGACTTTCAGAGTATTCATTTGTTTAAGTAGAAGAAAGACCTCTTACCTTAAATTGGTAGTTTGTTCTGCCTTGCTGAAGTCTATGTCTCACCGACACACCCTTTGGGTTCAGTGCTGGGTCCTTTTTTGCATATCTCATCTCAAGGAGAAGACATGCCTGCAGAGGCAAGTCAGATCTCCATCAGACGCATATTCAAGAAGACAATCTCATTTTTCATGCATTAGTTGATACTGCTCTTACATTGCCACAATGGATTTAATTGCCACTGAATTAGATTGTTCAAAGTGAAAGAAAAGCATATAACAATGCAAACCAAAAATATAGTAAAACAACAGCAAAGACATATTCAAATGTAATGATTCCAAACCTATCTCATCAAAATCAACATAGAGGCACTGTGTGCTTTTTGACTAGTGTCCAACATTATGGTAGTTCTTCAACCTTTGTTAATGTTAGAGAAAGTGAGACCAAACTAAAAAATTAATTGGAGGAATTTTGCTGTTTAATCTAACATATATACATATGTATATATTAGTCATTATTTTCTCCATTGTATAGAAAAGAAAATCGCTATTCGAAGGGTGTAGTACATACTTTGTAATTACGAGTTTAATAAATTCGGACTTCCTTGGCATATTACTTTTTACTTCCCTTGACAAACCACTAAATATCTCTTATAAGTTCCAGGTAACCTGTGAAGCAGGGAAGACTGCCTTTCCAGCCCCGGAAGTGCCTCTGGCTTCCAGGTGTCCTTATGATTGAAGAAGTGGGAAGAAATGGACAAATGATGGTGAAGAGGAGTGACCTCAACAGGTGAGCTCTCATTGTTATTCATCATTCATAGGTTAGCTCAGCTTAGTTCCGGGAGCTAGTGAAACTCTGGGCAGATCTCTATGGGAATGAAATAAGAATCTGTATGTCAGCTGCCGCCAAGATGCCAGTATATTGTAAGGTATAAACTTTAGACCTGGCAGATGCGCCCTGGTGGCCTTTTGGCCTAGTACACCTGAGAGCAGTCCCACATGTATCCCAAGGTCCTGGGTTCAAGACCCAGGGCTGAGAGAAACAACTAATGTGAACAACTAAATAAAAAATAAATAAAGGTCTTCCTCCTCCTCTCTCTTCCTAAATCCTTGCCTCTTTTCCTTCATTCCTGCCTATACCTTTCCTTAAAAAACAAACAAACAAGCAAACAACAAAAAAAACCCTTTAGACCTGGCAATGCTTTCAGAAGGAGCGCCATACTTGGAGAAGTCTTCATTCTTTGGGAGTCTTTAAATGAGCTTCCACTTGGGATGTGTGGAGGCCAGTCTCCATCAGGGACAGTTGTTTCTTGCAGCCACACACAGGGAAGTTGAATTACAAATGCATGTACCTTTCCATAGCCTCTCTGAGGCTTCAGAAGATATTGCCTGAGCGGCTTGTCTGTTCTTGTCCCAAGACCCAGCAGGATGACCAGGGACTTGGGGAGGTCACCTGTCAGTGATCTGGCTCTGTGTGTTTGGTGCTGCCTGGGACACAATAGAAGACGGAGTTCTTTGCTTAACTTTTTGATAAGACCAGTATTACAGGCTCTGTTTGTATCTGTTTCCAGTCCCACATTTCTGTTACTGTGATCTATTTCTTCTTCCCTCAGAGTCACCTACATACAATGGAATGAATTCGGAAAGACTCTCTGTACCTTCCCTTCCACTGTCTGCTGCCCAGCCGACCCACACTCCTGCCATCCCCCTCCTCTCTCTCCGCCTCTCAACAATCATCAGGTTTCAGGATGAAGTCACCCTCATTGATGAAAAATGGCAATGTCTAGAAACCGACAAGTACCACATCACAGCTAACTCTGAGGATAATGAGTCTTGGTGTGGCAGGATACCTGGAGTGGGTATAGTGTCATCAGACAGAGAGACATAGAGATGTCACGAGTGTACTCATGATTCTAGGACTTCTGATGACTTGACTGAGCCCTTATCCTGCCCAAAGGATTCATTCTTGCCTGGAAAATTGTAGTTCACAAAGATGATCATACAGCAGTCTCCAGCACGGACCTGCTTGCTGAACTCCATGCCCCTTCACTCAATCAACTGTGCAAACTATCAGCTAGTTCACGGACATCTCAAAGTGAACAGGACTAAACATGAATTTATCAAAGCCTCCATGAATGAGTTCAAATCCTGTCTTCTCTGTAGCTCAGCGAGTAAACCCATCAATTGCTAAGTCACTAAAGCCAGAAACTTCCTTTCTCTCGCCTTTGACCAATCGATCAATCCCTAAGACCACTGAATCCCTTGTGTGTATCTCTCATCTTCAGCATTAGCATTATGTCTCTTCTTCACTCTCCATCTCCTGCCTGGACTGCCATATTCACCCACCAAGGATGTTTTAGAATCCTATCAATATCTGGGCCCCCTATTTGATCAATTAGAATTACTTGGGGGTAGGGAGGTGGAGTGTCCAGTATTGCTTTAAAATCTGGGGTCATTCTAATAGATATCCAGAGTAAGATTTATTCAGTACTGCAAATCTGACAATCACTCTCTCTCGTGTTTAAAGAGAGCTCTTCCATTCTCACCTGACTTTGCAAAAGGTTTATAACTGGGTCCTTATGTGGTTTTCTCCTTCTATATTGAACTTGTCATCAATATCCTTTTTTCCTGCCTTTGAAGAGGTTCTAACCTCTAGCAATACTATCCTTATATCAAATGCTAGAGCTGCTACTGGTCAAGTCAACTAGAGTAAAATAAAACAAGTCAGGCTCCTATTTTGTTTTCATTTAGGGATCTCCTACCAGGAAGACATCTTGGAAAACCCTAATCTGGGAGTCAGGAAGCTTTGTTTCTGTCCTGGACATGTAACTAGATTTGCTGTGTGACCTTGAGTAAATTGCCATCTCGCTTACCCTCTTAGCCTCAGTGTTTCTATCTATAAAGTGAAGGAACTGGATTAGATGTTCTCTATATACTAGTTACAAAATTTCATCATGTTCTCCATTAATGAGTATTTCCCTTAGAGCTGTTCTTAGAGCTAATTCCTTACTTTGAAGCATTTGTTTCACTGTGTAATTGAGCTTCTTCCAGCTCATATTTTATCATAACTAGTCATTTTTTTAATTTTCTATAACATGGAGTCTGGCACAAATCAGTTTAGCTTTGATAAACGGATTACAGAGTTTGTGGGGAGGGAGGGAGAGAGAGAGAGAGAGAGAGAGAGAGAGAGAGAGAGAGAGAGAGAGAGAGAGAGAGAATGATCCTTAAACTCTAGGAGATATCAATATGGCCGGCATAAATGAAGATGAAAGATTCATTGTTCCCTATATCCTTCAAAAGTATAGCCCTCAGCAATATCCCCAGTTCTAAAAATAAAGAAATCAGCTATTCTGGAATCTTCTACTGAAGAAGCACATGTTTGGATACTGGCTAGATCCTTTGGGATTTCATTCTGATTGACTGCCCAGCCATACCCAACCCATGCCAGAGGGCTTCTAGTCTGAGCTGAGCAGTCAGGTCTTTTCAAACCGAGTCCTGAGGCATCAGCAAGTTTTTTTCACAAAATAGCATTCCAATGATGACTTCAGTCATCTGAATTAAAAACAGATGTTCACGTTGATTCTTAAATATACATGTTTGAAAACTAAAGGAAGGAATACTTGACACAAGCTCACATAGGCATTTCCCAATCCTTCAGTGGTTAGAATGCCAGTGTGTCATGTTTGGTTGACTCTAAAGGCCTTAAAATATGCTCGAATAGCAGTCATTTTTCTTGCTGGTAAAGATAAGTTCCCAGTATTCTAATAGATCTGTCTTTTCAACGTTGGTTATATGTTGGAATCACCTGGAAACTTTTGGAAGTAAAGGAGGCTTTGGTAGCTTCCCACTCAGTACCTTCTGATGGAACTGGCCCAGTGAGTCCTGAGCATCTGAACTGGTCCAAGTTCTCCTGGTGATTCTAAGGAGTAGCGAAGATGGAGCATGTCTATGATGGAGGACTCCAAAGAACATGAGAAGATTTTCAAAGCTAAGAGCCTTTTTCCTTCAAATTTGTTTTCTTTTTTTTTTCTTTAAAGAAAAGGTGCAGGCAGGAAATAAGGTGAGAGCCAGCAGGCAGACAGGCAGAAAGAGAGGAAAAAGAAGCAGTTTATTTTATTTTATTTTTATTTAGTTGCTCATACTGGTTGTTTCCCCCACAACCTTGGACTCGAACCCAGGGGTATGTGACTTGGATTCCTTTGAAGATGATTGGCCTAACCGCCACTACACTGGAACCCACCTCTTCAAATTCTTTAGATGACTAGAAGGAAAAATAACTTCAGGTAACTAGAAGGAAAAATAAATTGATATGTTGTATGTCCTCAGGAGCTAGAAATACAGATAAAAATAATGATGTCTCAAGAAGTTCGTAGAGAGATTGCTTGGGAAGGTAGCCATTTTTCATCTTTCAATCCAAAGGTAGGCATAGAGAAATTGTAAATGGGTTTGTAGCGTTAAATGGGCTCTAAGTCTTATGGATTTAATTGGATTTACCCCAAGTTCATATGCTGAAGTTCTAATACCCCACTACTCCAGGATGTGCTTTCATTTGAAGACAGGTGTGTTACACATTACTGAGTCAAGATGAGATCATTAGTGTGACCCTTAATTTCATATGATGAGTGTCTTTATCAAGAGGAGGAAATTTGGACAAAGAGACAGAGACAGCACCATAAGAAGTCAGAGACTAAATTCTGAATGATGCTGCTAAAGTGAAGGCCTGCCAGAGGTTGACAGAAAGCAACCAGAAGCTGGAGGAAAGTTAACCTAATAGTCTGGCTTTCCCAGAGAAGCAGAACCAAGAATAAATTTATATATATTATGAGCGGCTGGCTCAGCCAACTAGAGAGGCTGAGAAATCATGCAATCTGCTGTCTGCAAGCTGGAGGCCCAGGAAAAGCAGTTTGTATAATCTAGTGTGAATCTGAAGTCTCCTCCATGAGGGAGTCAGTAATGCAAATTCTAGTTAGAGGGCAGAAAGAATGAGATGAGATGCCCTAGTTAACCATCCAGGTAAGAAAATAGAAAGATGAATTCCTTCTCCCTCTGTCTTTTGTCCTAGTCAGGTGCCTACTCTTCCAGGTAGGGCATTTGCTTTACTGAACCCACTGACTCAAATGCGACCCTTATCCCATACATGTTCAAAGACAAAACCAGAAACAGTGCTTCCTCTGGGGAACTTTGGTCCAAGTCAATTTGACACGTAAAGTTAACCATCCATCACGGTCCTTGAGCAGAGATCTCCTCAAGGAGATCAGAGGGAAACAACCCTATGGCCACCCTGAACTTGAACTTTTGACCTCCAGAACAGCAAGACCATACGTTTCTCCATGTAAGTCAAATTTGTATTGGCAAATACAATGGACACTTGCCAGTATTTACTTTTCCCTTCACTTAGAGACTCTGAGAGGAGACAGGATAAATAATAGGAATGAAATCATCATTAACTGAACCCCTATTTGTGCCCAGCACTCTGTTAAATGGGTAAGTAAACTCTATCCCATCTTAATAGTTACAACAGGTTTTAATAACTGGTGCGATCACCTCTAATAACAGATTAATACATTCAAATGATGCTCCCTTAGTTAGAGAAACCATTGTAAACCAGAAAAAAACTAAAAGGAAACTGGATCCATTGAAGTAAGACTTCTGCAGTTTTATAAATCTGAAAATAACCTACGATAAAAAAGCACTTCCATCGTCCAAAGCTAATGCCTTCAACCTCATTCTCCTTAGGTCTGCACATGACACATCCGGCACATCATCGCCCTTCTAGAAAATGATGCAAACACTTACACAAGCAATAAGGTGAGCATCTGCTGGAGGGAGAATTGTCTCCACTTGTGGGAAGAGGAAGAGCATTCACCTCCAGAGTGTATTCATTTGTTCAGCTTCCCTAACAGACCACTGCAGGCTGGATGACTTAAGAGAGACACTGCAGAGAAGAGAAAACAGGTCTCTCTAGTCTCTCAGAGTTCTAGAGACTAGACATCCGAATTCAAGGATGGTTTCTCCTGAGTCCTCTCTCTTTGGGTTGTAGATGGACTTCTCACTATCTTCACATAGTCCTCCTTCTCTAAGTATCTGTGTGTCCTAATCTCCATTTCTTCTAGGGACCTGTCTCATTGGATTAGGATACACCCATGATACCTCATGCTATCTTAATCACCTTTTATCAGACTGTATCTCCAAATATGCTCATAGACCAAGGTACTGAAGGGTAAGACTCAATAATGTGGGCAATAGGATCCAGCTCATAATCAGGGAGCTTGGGCAGGCTCCAGGGACAAGCATTTACTCTGGTCCTTAAGCAGCAAGAGACTTCAGAGCTGCCTGTGACATCAACGAGGGTGCTCCTGAATTCTAGGCTACTGTTGACCATCAGCCATTGACGGAGTTGCTATGTTTGTTTGCTCAGTAGCCCGGTAGAGATTTCTTTAGCATTAAGATCTTCAAAATTCGCAAATACACTAGATGTGGTTATATTTTTCTGCTTGTTCTCCTTGCTGGGTGTAGGGCTGGATCCACACTTGTGTCAAAGTTCCCCCTCTTAAGTGCAGGACAATGGAGGGGCAAAGAGACCTGCAGAAACATTTCTACTTCTGATGAGCCCTGTGTCATGGAAGTCTAAGTGCAAGTGCTTTTGCTGGAACTGGTGGCTTCCCAGCTGCAGAGTGGGTGTGCGATAATGCAAACAATGCTTGCATCCTGTGATGAATGAGAGCATGAGCCCAGTAGACATTCTCTAAGAGTGAGCCTCCTGCGTTTCCCCTCAAAGCCAAGTAGCTAGTCATAAATCTGTCATATAACTATAACCCAGGGAGTATGTTCAAGGCCTCTCCAAGGTCTTAAACGGGCAGAGTCAGAACACTGGCAGGCTTCAGTATAGTTTCAAAAATAAAAGAGTCATGTAATGAGTGACAAGATGGCCAGGAAGGGACACCTGCTTTGTGCCAGCCACAGACACTATTGCCCTTGGATTCTGAACTAATTTTGTTTCATGTTTTTCCAGAAGAAAGAAGAGGCAGGAAATCAAATAAAAACAGCTCTTGGGACCCTTCCATCCACTGTGGGGGAGCCATAAGTCAAGGCCTGCTAACCACAGCTGAGGGCAGGGCTCATTCACACCCTGGGCACGGGCTGAGTCAACGCTTCTGCCTCTGCCCTGGTGCGAGGCCTTGACGAGTTTTGGCTGTCACTTTCCTGCACAAATCCGACCAAACATGGAGCGGTCAAGGACGCGGGCCCAGGCGGAGGCAGGGCACCAGACTGTGAGCAGTAGACCCTGGTGCTGTTTTGGGTTGTTGCACAAGACTTATTATTCCTTCCTTTGCTCTTTTGCTGCCTGGTTCCCTGATGGGTACAAGGAGGGGGATCATCTGGCATGTTATTAGTGAAAGGAGATTAAACACCACCAATAGATTTAAAGATCTGTTTGGCACGGGACAGTGACTGGGAAGTCTTGCTTCACTTAGGATCATGGAAACTTGGGAGGCAGACGGCTACCCACATTTTACATCTGGAAAACAGAACTCGGAGCAGGGCAATCCATCAATTTAATTGCACATAGAGTCTCCAAACTGGGTTGAAATGAGGATTGCCCAAGGCTCTTGCATACAGTCCATGGTCTTTCCAGTCCCTTCAAGTCAGACGTTGACCTCTTCACAACTTCGCTCTCACTGGCCCCTCTGCCTGGTACGTGATGCACTTTAAAAGTCTCAGGTAAGGCCCTACTCCCTCCAGGAGGGCTTCCCTGCCCCACACACCCGTTTCTAGTTCAGCAATGTATTCAATCTCTGTGCCCCTGTAGCACCTAGCTCATTGTCCTGCAATTGTGACCCTGTATTTTCTCCATCTTCTAGAAGACACCTGTGAGGGCAGGGTCCCCCAGGCAGGACAGCACAGTGTGCTGTGGGGCATGGGGTAGAGGACTGATCATATGTGTTGAACTAAATGTGAAGCTGGGGACCCACCTAGCAGTGCCCACTTGGAGCTCTGGGAATGCCTTGGGCAACTAAATTATTGCAGCCACCTTATCTCAATAGAAGAGTATGTCCAGCTTTAACTCAGAGATAAACTAATTCAGAGGCTCAGGAACTGCCTCCAACTTAGACTCAGACAGCTGTGTTCCAAGGAATATTTGTGTCCTAGGCAGGATTGTCTTATGCACAGTGGTGGTCTGGCGCTTCCTAGGCAGGCTCCTATAAGACACTTCAAATGACCCTCCAGTCCCCGTGAGTGCTGTTTGCAGCAGAACTATTCTCTGAGTTGGAAAATTCAAGGACATAGGACCTTGTGTTCAATCAGTATAGGTCATTAGCAGGGTGTAAGGAGCTAAGGGAAGAGGTCATGAATGGGAAACTGGAAAGGCCATTGAAACTGAGAGCACTAAGAGAAAGGTGACACCGAATGACTCATCCTCTACATTTGTGTCTGGGCAAAGGAGGGCCACCCAAGATAGGAGAATCCGCTGGATCAGTGACTTTTAATCTTGCCTGCCTGTTAGATTCATTTGTGATTTAAACCATGTTAATTCCTGGAATACAGCCTGAAACAGACACTCTAGCTATGAAATCAGGGCATCAGCATTTGTTAAAACTTCTTCAACTGTTTCTAACTTGTAGGCCAAGGGGAGAACGTTGAAGGGAAGCTCCAACTTGATGTTGCAAAAACCCGCCTACCTCTTAGTAGGAGATGTGTGCGGGTCATTTCTTTTTATTGTGATGAGAACATTTCACTTGAGAGCTACCCTCTTGAATGTTTAAATACAAAACACAGAATTGTTCTACAGTAAACAGAACATGGTGCAGCAAATCTATGCTTGCAGTCCTCCTGTAAACCAAAACTTTATACCCGCTGGAGAGCAATGGCCCCAGCAGCAGGAAACTACTTTGTGTTTCTGTGTATTTGACTATCAGATGCCTCCTATGAGTGGAACCACACTGTTTGTCTTGTTTTTGTGACTGGCTTATTCACTTGAAATAGTATCCTCCAGGCCCATCTATGCTGCTGCCTACGGCAGAATGCTCTTTTATAAGGATAAATAATTCTCCATTGTATGTGCAGACCAGGTTTTGTCCATCCACCATCCTCCCATCCATCCATCCATCCATCTACCCATCCATCCATCCATCCCTCCATCCACCCATCCATCCATCCATCTACCCATCCATCCATCCATCCACCCATCCATCCATCCATCTACCCATCCATCCATCCATCCATCTTTCCATCCATCCATCCATCCATCCATCTCTCCATCCACCATCCACCCATCCATCCATGCATCTATTTCTCCATCCACCCATCCATCCATCCATCCATGCATCTGTCCAGTCATCCATCCAGGTCTTTCCATGTCTTGCTATTTTGAATAGTGTTGCAGTGATCATGAGATGCAGTTTCAAATCTCAGCTCCAACATTTCCTGGACATGTAACCCTGTCTGTGTCACCTAGAAATCTAGCTTCCATTTCATTTTCTATAAAAATGGGAACAATGGGAACCTTCTCAAATGCTGAGAGGGAGAATTTCATTGATACCCTGTCCACTTAGTGAGCCCTCCACTAAGTTAGATTCCTTCTCTCACCCCTTCGCCTTATCTCCAATAGCTGCCACAGTCCAGACACATTGTAAATGATGAGAAAATAAGCTGCTTTGAATATTGACTTCAAGAGCATGAAGGCCTACAAACACAATATCAGTTATTTAAACTTCCATGTTAAGTAATAAATGGACAAAAAGTCATGGATGATGCAATTAATCACTGACAGAGGGCTTTCCTATAAAATAGAAACTGAGTCTAGAGGGCACATGCAGAATGAAAATACCAAGTAACCTGATATATATAGAGAGACCTAGTGCCACTGAAGATACAGCCATGAGAGAGACTATCTAGAAATCCACCATTTATTAGACCCAGTAGTGATAGGAAATGCCTGTCCAGAGAGTGGATACTGCCATTTCCTCCCCAAAGGTCCTTCATAGTCAACTACAAGTCTGGTGTTAGTCATAACAAGTTCCTTTCATTACTCCTGAGGGCCAGGCATGACATGCTCCTTCAGTCACTTTTGTTAATCCTCACACTCCCATTCACTTCTCATCATTGAGGAAACTGAGACTCCAAGTGGTTAAAGACACCTCAAATTAAATGGCAGGGGCAATCCTCAAACCCTGATCTGTATGAACCAAATCCTCCACACCCTCTTGTTCTCTTTTTAGTGCCTCAGACAGAATCTTCTAAGACCGAGGTGATGGTTTGTGGCCTTCTTTTCCAAGGTCAGACCTGTACCTAGAGGCCGTGTGGAATTAAAGTACCACATGCGTGGTGAGAAAACCCTTCAAGCTGAAGTTTGAGGGTCTAAAGAAAATGCAGAAGAGCCAGAGGTGCCCACAGATGATTGAAAGAAAAGAATGCAGGTACTGATATTTTAACACAATGGTCCTAGGCCACATTTCCTGATTTCTCTGGGACAGAGGGGTGATGACAAGAAGGAAACTTCTTAGAAGAAGAGAGAGAAGTACTGCCTCACAGATTCAAAACTGTCTTTCAGAGTCACCATTCGCATATGAAAGATGCTCAGAAGCTGGTCTGACTTGTGTGGGTTTATCTCTAGGGTGATGAGGAGCTGGTTTAGAAGTCATGCTTCTACTTCCATATGCATTCTATCTGACTGAGAAATTGCTTATGATCTTTGTCTTTGTAGGATGACATGGTTCCACCTGCCATGGGTTGAGTTCTGTGCTGTGTCAGTGGACCTGAGCCCCCACCCCACACCTACCCCATCATATCCCTGGGACATCTGTGCTCATTCTATCTTTGTGTCACTCTGTCCAAGTCAGAGCCTAGCAACTCCTTGCTGTGAAATAAACAGTTGAAGGACATTTAAGGCTGTGGGACAGGTCATCATAGTGTAATCAAGTGATCAGGTGATTAGAACAGTTACCTCTTTGGACAGTATCTATTGATTTTCTCCACCATGGGAGTTCCTCAGTCAGAACACACATTTAGTTGAATGACCTTTCGTAAAATGTCTCCAGAGAAGACTCCGTGCCATATGGAGAACATAGAAATAAGAAGCATCTGTGCAGATTTTTGAACTTCTAACTTCCAGCAGGCTGTTTAGTACCTAACAGGCCCTCATTAGATCATGTGAAGAGTCAGTCTTGATTCTTGATGGCATTACATTCAGGGATTCCTGTTCCATCAGTTTGGAATACATATTTTAAAGAATCTGGGTAAGAAGCCCAGTTCTAAAGAACTTAACCATTGAATTTGAGCTCCTTGAAGTTCTCTGTAGAGCTGGCTTCAAGAAACCTGTCACTTGTGCAGTCATACAAGATCCTGCCCTTAGGAAGGCCCCATACTTGATTCAATGATATTGTCACCTTCTTGAAATTCTTCGCAGCATTTGAACAAGGACAGAACACTTGCGCTGAGCCTTACAAATTATTAGTTGGTCCTCTGTGGCTTCCTGCTCCAAAAAACAACTCACAATACTGGAGGGTTTGTTTTCAACATGAAATTTCTTAGACAAAACAGAACGATGAACTAAGTGTGACTGAATCAGAAACACGTGCTAATGTGGACTCTGCTGAGCTGAAAACAAATGGAAATGAAAGAGATCTGTGGAAATGCACTTGAAGCTAAGCTGCTCAGCAAATATTTGAAAATCATGTAAAACTTTATTACCAAGAAGCTGTTCTATTCTTCCTCCACCTCTCTGGTCTTAGATTCGGAATACTTGTCCCAAGTTATTTTCACCTATGGAGAGAGAGTGTTTCTTGAAACTCTGCTTCAAAATAAACCACTACCTTCAACCCCATAGCTCTGTGACTGTCTGAGTCCAGGGAATATATTTACCTGTGTGGATATTCTGCTCAGAGCGAGGAAAAGAAACACAAATGTGGGTAACTGAAGCCCCTTGGTGCAGAGGAAGTTTCCAGGAGTCTAAGCTCCAGCTGGCCTTGGCATGCAGAATAGAAATTTGTCCTTTATCATTTTGTGAAGAGCTTTATAGCAATAAGCAGTGAATTATTCATGTCTGAGCTCCTGTTCTCAAAGAAGAGAGGCTAGGATGTGGAAATGCAGAATTGATGAGTGAAAGGAATGTGGGATGTTCAAGAGAGGAACTCATCACCCTGTGGGTGATCCTCCAAAATCTCTGAATTATTATATCGTACCCACCAGGAAACCCTCTGCTGATGTCTGAACTCATGCTCAAATCTGTTCTGGTTTCTCTGTAGCCCTGACACTTGGGAAATCTACAAGTAAAATTCCTTATGGTGAAGGGTGAGATAGAGAGAGGGAGCTCTTTTTTGTTGAGAACTTATATTGAGATATTTTAACAGTCAATACTTATCAAAAGTATAGGCTCTTGGAAACCACGACTTCAAACAAAATGACATCAAATGAAACCAATTTGACTATAGACTAACGTATAGAAACAAGAGTTAAGTCTTGTTTCTATCTATAACCAGATTTCTGGTTATAAAGACATCACCAAACTTCCAAGCAAAGACATAAAATATAAGATATAACAATCATTTGTATCCATTCACTCAATCATTCATTTGTTCATTTCCAGCCCACTTATTTCAGTTCAATATTCAAGGGGCTTGGAGCCACTCCCAGCTCAAGCAGTCAGGGTGCCACTAGGGGACTCCACCCTGGACAGGACTTCCTTCATCGCTGAGCCCCCCGCCCCACCCCCACACACCCAGTCAGTCACTCTCATTCAGTCATACTGGGACAATGGAGACACCAATAACCCTGAGTGCACATCTCTGGAATGTGGGAGGAAACCCACAGAGACATGGTGGGAACGTGCAGACTCCACATAGATGGGGGCCCTGGCCAGGAATCAATTATTTCCTGTCTTATCAGCATTGAATGAAAGAATGTTATTCCAGGACCTTATTTTAGGCATTTCAATCTTCAGAAATCCCAGTAGGAAAGCATTACTATTATCATCTTATGAGTAAATTACCCGTATTTTAGAAAAGTTAAATAACATTATAAACCATGGAGCTGGGATCTGAAATCAGCATGAACGCACTCGAAATGCTCATTCTGTGCATCACAGCATCAGCCCTGTGGTCATGGAAGGACAGTCAGTGATGGGATGACCCTGCGGAGCCAGGAGCCAGGATCCGGGTCACCTCAGTGTGATGCGTCTTGTCCTGAGGAAGCTGCTTTGCCTGGTGGCCTTCGTGTTCCCCTCGGGCCAGAGCAAACAGAAACAGCCTCACTCCCAGTCTCACTGGCTTGTTCAGAGTCAGAGGAAGCATGTTTCAGGCAGGCCTTCCAGAAAGAGTAAGTGCAGTGTGACTGCGAGGTTACTGCGGGTGATGTCATCTGTTTTTGCAGAGAGTGGACTTGGTTTATTCTGAAGGTGATAATTGGGAAGGGCTGTCCCCATGACGCCAGGCACCAAGGGCAGCCAGGTTGAGCTTTTTAACGACGATTTCTTGAACGAAGCCAGAAGAGACATTTAGCTTCTGTGCCGGCAGGCTAGGCAGCAGATTTAATTAGGGTGGAAAAGGAAAGCTGAGCTCTGGCTCTTAATGAAGGGGGCACACTCTGTGAAGTGTGCTTCCTTCTTCGTGTCTCTAAACTCTGAGAACAGCGGTGGCTTCCTCAGCGTGAAGAGCTGCCCAGCTCCCACCCTCTGCGTCCAGGATCCAGGACACAGGAGGGTCAGGTTTACATCCTAATCCCTCGGAAACTTTGCCTCAGCTCCCCAGGTTCATTGCCACTAAAAGGTGAGAGGAAACTAAGAGTTAGCTGAGCCAAGAAAGGCAATCACACCAGCAAAGACCAGCACCATGCTGTCACTCCGGGTTT
Organism: Solenodon paradoxus; assembly: GCA_004363575.1. Taxonomy (NCBI): domain Eukaryota; kingdom Metazoa; phylum Chordata; class Mammalia; order Eulipotyphla; family Solenodontidae; genus Solenodon; species Solenodon paradoxus. Next base: position 44,208 of record RJWH01004736.1, on the reverse strand, counting down.
TCGGCACCACTGCCACCATTAACACCTGGAAAGCCTTTGATTCTCACATTAGCAAAACATGCCATAAAGCATGAGCTTCCCCTTCTCCTACAGACCCTGGCCCCATAGCGGAGGGAGTGGGGTGGCCACAAAGGCGCCATTCAGCTCTGGCATAGCTTTCTTGATCAGACCTCTGAGGGGAGACTTCAGCCAAGTGTTCTCACAGAATATGCAGCCTGTCACAGCATCCAGTCCCAGCAGCCACTGGGCAAAGGGTGATTGGATTGTCTGAGCCTGGCACAGAGGAGACAAAGATGTGCGGTCACCTTACTCTACAGAGAAGGAGTTGACGCTTCAGGGGAGGATTTTAGTTTGCAGTATAGATGTGTATGTCTGCCATGTATCACCCTGCAAGATGCTGTGAAGACAGTGGTCCCCAGCTTCGGATCCATCAGAAGTAGACTGTGGGCCCTATTCACTAACGGGGTGGTCGCCATCTATGACCAAGTACAAAACAGCTACAAGCTTAACGAGAGCCCCACCTACCCAGTTAGAACGGTCAGCAGGGGTGAGTGTGTGTGTGTGTGCGCACATGTGCGCACGTGTACACACAATACACAAGTAGTTGGCCGAATCACAAAATACTTGAATTTCACTTTAACTGTATATTAAAATTCCAGAATGTATTGAATGTGTTCAATCTTTCTACTTATTTCATGAAGCAATTTTATTCTACTTCATCTGCTCCTCCATGTCAACGTCTCCTCAATATTCTTCCCCAAGAAATTCACATGAATCACTCTCCCATCAACTACACGCTTTGTTCAAATCTTATCTTTTCAGTAACATTCTTTCTGGTCATCTCAACTAAATTTGTAACCTCTGACATCAAATTAGATCACTATTTCTCTCCAACATCTCTGTTTTTCTGCATAGTACGTAATTTTCTAATGTAGCAATCTATTTAGTTACTATTATGTTTATTCTTTCCCTTATTAAAAAAATATGTGTATATATATTTAACATGTGAAATTGGATTTCCATACTTAACTTTCTTCTTATTTTACTGCTACAGCAATTCTAGCTACATGCTTGACACATAGCAGGCTCTCAATAAATATTTGCTGAATGAATTAATGTTCTCTTGACTCCACATTCTCTCTAAATTCACTTAATACCTAAACTGAAGCTTATTCTTATCACGAAGTCACTGATTTTGTATTTGTGAAGCATCTCCTTCTTGTTTTCTGTTCTCCAAAATTCCTACCTTGATATTATGAATAAATTGATTAAAAAGAAACAATATCTTTGAAGTAAAATAGACTTCAAACTATGTTCATTGGTCAAGAATTTGGCTCCCCTAAGTTAACATTTTATTGCACACAAAATAAAAAATAAATACTTCTGAAAATGAAGAAATACATATGCAAAATATTGCTGAATGCAGCATTATTTGCATTTTCAAAATCTTGGAGTCAACCTAAATGTCTCACATGTAGGACACAGGAGTATGATTATGACATGTCTACATAATGGAGCCTATAAAGCAGATGACGAAGAGCTACAGGCTCTGCTGCTAAGTTTTTTTCTAGGATGGTGTTAATAAAGAAAATATATAACCAAAGTCAAAACTATATATATTATGTTATCTATTGTAGAAGGAAGAAAAATTAAGAAGGTGTATAGAAATATCCTCTAGTGGGCCTTCCCTCACAAACACATATGGGATGAAACAGAAATTAATGACATCATTTATTTTCTCAGAGTGGATGAGAAAAGAGTAGAAATAATGGGAAGATGGGGGATATGGATAATAAAACTAAGAGAAAAAAGAAGAAAAGACACTCTTGGAGTATATTTTTGTATAGTTCTGATTTTTAAACTACCATTATTTGCATGCTCAAAAAAAAAAAAAGAACAGGAGGGAAGAAAATCAATGGAATATAGAAAGAAACAAGTGAGCCTAACTATATTTCACATGAATAACACAATCATGCTAGGAAGGAAAAAAGGAAAAGAAAAAATCATTTTTACAGGCAGTATTTTGACTACAACTGGTTAAGAGAAAAAGAACTATAAAGAAATACTAGTTCCAGTTAGCAGGTCTATTTTTCAGCATGATTTAGAAGTATGGAACAATAATAATAGAATATGTGTGTTATAGTATTAAGTCAGTAGTTAAGTATATTGTGTTTCAAGGGTCAGAGTCTTAGATAAGAATAGGATATAGAAATGGAGAAGACTAAACTCTATACTATTGGCTTTAAATTGGAAATAATGGTATGAAGTCTTTGTTCTGAAGATAGATTAGATAGATAGACAACAGATACAGATAGGCAGGTAGAAATAGTTGAAAAGTGCTAGAAACAGGTGTGTGAGTACATGTGTCTGAGTGTACATTCACACACGCATCCCTTAGTTCTGCTTGCTGAGAAGGCCTAGAATCAAAAACTGTGCAATAGCAATGAACACACCTGAATCTCAAATACTGGTTTCTAAATACCATCTCCACTAAAAGACATCAGAGTTCCCTGGGGAAAATGATTGATTCAAGAGCTGAGGCAAGGAAAGTACAAGATAAACCTGGAATGTTTTACTATGCCAGAAGGTTAGGACTCAAATACTTGTGGGAGCATCTTAGAAGGCTGCATGGCATGAGACAGTGATACTTTGTCATAAATTATAGAGTAAGAGTAGACTAAGGATTTCTGAGTACATGCTAATGTAAACATAAACCAGCACATCAATAAATGGGCAAGAAGATAAGATTCTTGTAGTATAATATAAACTGGTCTGAGATCAGCAATTCCACACTTAGTCATCAGTCTAGAGCAGGCTTTCTCAACCCCAGCATACCTGACAATTTGGACCAGAAGATGCTGGGTACTATAGGAATTTGAGGAGAATTTCTGCCTCTACCTATCAGATGCCGGTAGCTTTTGCCAATATTGTAAAAATAAAAAATGACTTTGGATCTTGTCCAAAGTCCTCTGGGTGATAAAAGAACTCCAAGTTGAGATTCACCACTTTAAAAATGTGCACAATGATTAAAAGCATTCTTCTAAAGTAGTTTTTAATTTAATATTTATTGGGGTAACTTTTGATTTACACTAAAGCATTTTTAGGAGGAAAACTAAAGTACTCACTGGAAGGATAGCAGATAGTTAGACTATTATAAATTCATATAGCAAACAGCAACGCAATATGATATAATTGACAAATTCATAAAAAATTGAGAACTTGAGAATGCTTCATATTATTTAGGATATTCAACATTCTTTTACCTGTTGTATATGTCTTAATTTCTAAATGTAAAAAAATGCCATGGTTGGAGATTAATATAAGTATGTTTTAATCACAATTTTTGCTCTCATCTTTTTTATTTGTGGCATTCAATTTTATCTCTATTTCAATAACACTTGTTTGCAAGTCCCTCTATTTAAGAGACAGATGAAATGATCTCGTGTCTTTGTCTGCTGGCTTCAGCATGCTTCACTGCTCACTTTTGATTCTTGTCTTGGTCACTCTGAACGCAGTTCTGAGTTCTTCAGGTGGGGCTTTCCAGAGGCAGTAGTGGGTCCTTTGAAAACTGGGAAAAAATTTTCTTTGCCTCTGTAAGTGATACTTTGGTAGTTTGCAAATTATGTAGACAATCTCCTGTCTTTTGCAATCTAGTCACATGAGAAGGGATTCTTTATTCCTTTAGATATAGACGGATTCTCTTCCCCACTCTCATCCTTCCTTTATTTTCTCAAAAGATTTCCTTTTCTGTTTGTATATATTATATTCAGATGTTGACATATGTTAATGCATGCCTTAAACCTATATAATGTCATGATGCAAAGTCCCTTCAATCAAATTAAAATAAAAGAAGACCAAAGGCAGTGGTAGAAAGTTAGCATCACTGTACGTCACCAAAAGAGTAGCAATGGGTTCCACTGCTTTCAGTAGACCTTTCCTTTAACTCAGCAAGAATACAGTTCTTGCCTCATGTATGTTTTTCCAGGCACCTGTCATGCTCTTGTCCTGTGGTCACCATTTATGTGTTTAGTTATATTTGACTACAGCAAATTTTCTCTACTCAAGACAACTGCTCTGTGCCCACACTGTGAGATGACATTCAGAGAGCTGGCTTTCCATCTGCAATAGCTATTTTCCTCTCTCCCTTCTTTGGAATGATTTATTATGCCTATTCCTCTAGAGATGCAGCTTCTCTAGCTGCCTTGTCCTCTGCATCCGGAGTTGGAAGATCTTCTCTGGAAGGGGCCAGACAGTAAATATTTCAGTAATTATTTTTCGAGTCCAAGGACCACTGCCTAAGTATTCTACTTCTGTAGCAGGAAAGCAACCAGGATATAAATGACGAGGGAGGGTGGCTTGTGTCAATCAAACTGTACACATGACATTGACTTCAGAATTTCAGCTGTCTCATCTGTCACAAAATTCTATTCCTCTTGGATTCTTTTTTGTAACCATTTGAAAAATGTAAAAATCACTCTTAGCTCAAGAGCAACCTAAAAGTGAGGGTTGAACTTGGGACAATTATCTGCTACCCACTGCTCCAGATCATAGATGCTCTCAGTAGAGATACAGCTTTGTACTGTAGCCAATGTATATTTTAGTCTCTGGTGTTGTATTTTGGTTTCATTGCAGACCTCCCTCCAACTCTACCAGTTCCTTTAAAGTCTCTGCCACTGAGCCAACACCAATTGCATCCCACTTCACAGCTCTAATATTTTCTTCTGTGCTACGAATACAAAGTAGACACATTCTGATTTTTTCTGCCTTTGTATTAAATTGTTTTCGCAAATGTGCTCTTTCTCTACACCTTTATGACCACATCTTACCTTTTTGATATCAGAATTTCTTCATTCAACTCATCTTGCTGTTTCTGACTGGTGTTCTTTGTTCTTTCTGTACGAGGTGACATCTGTCTGCATCTGCTGATTGCCAGCACACAGTGGTGTGTGTTCACTTTGATCTTATTTATTGCCAACCTTATTTATTACCTGCTGCCTTGGCGTTCCCCTCACATCTCAACTTCTCAGGGCACAGTGCCTGGACCCTAGGTGGGTGTCAGATCTCGGGAGATCGCTCTCTTATTACACGGCTCTGCTGCACGGAAGTATTCTTCATCCTGATGCCCCCAATTTGGTCTCCATCAGAAATGTTTGTCCCCCATTCTGTCTTCTGTGTATTTGAAAGAATCTATATCTTTTCTTGTTTGTATAAATGTGGGACATGTGAAAATGTATGATTATGAGTCTAATTCTCAGCCACCTTGCACAAAGCTTTGCTGCTAATTTACTGCTGACAATTTTCTCTATTGTGATGTCCTTTCCTCATTGGACTTGCTGCCCTTAGGGGTAGCTGAACCTCTGTGGGAAGTGGGTAAGACGGAAGAAACAGGTCTGGGCTCACCTGGGCAGACAAGGGTCTTGAGGCAACGAGTGCATATGTGAAATACTGAGGGAGGGTGCAGAGGAAGAGGTCCACAGCGCACTTGAGCCTCTCTCCTCTGTTAGAGGTCTCAGTAGGGACGCCCTGAGCCTTTCCTCCAGCAGCTCATTCCTACTACAGCTGGGAACAGCGTCTACAAAGGCTGCTAGACTGCTCATCAAAGTCCACTTCCTATCAGAAGCACCATTGTTATTAAAATATGTGTTCATTAGTATGGATTTGGAACCACTAATGACTTGTCTGAGAGTTGCAATAAGCAAAAACTGGAAATACATGTCAGTCTATTTCCATCTAAGTGTGAAAGCATGCTCCTTCATCCAGAAAAGACTATCCAGGTGTTATTCACTGACAAACAAATAACATGGGAATGCACCCTGTGTTATTTAAATAAACGATGAAGTAATTAATTGCGGAAGAAAAGATCAATTGCACTCAATATGTTTTTCTTTTTTACAAGGGGTAGGGGGCTCCTGATGCCATCTCATTTTCTCCAGTAGGCGCTGGCACACAGACACAGTGGAGAAAGGGAAGCTATGCTGTCATGATTCTGAGTTCTGCCGCCATTTGATGGATAAGTGGGAGGCAGTTTGAGGAACACTGGTGCCCATGATGCCTATTGCAATACATAAATTAATGAGTGATTAAAATCATGCTACCACAAACACATAACCACAAATCTGAATGATGCACAGTTATTGCCTCATAGCCAGCAGATGTATAGAAACAATTGGCTTTTAATGCTCATTAGTCAGTTTTATTGCAAATAATGCATCTGCATGATGTTTGTAAATTTATACTCCAGTGGGAAGCCATGGTGCCACATAGTATGAACAGGCAAAGTGATTACCAAAAGCACACCCAGAATTTATCAACGTGCCCACAGTTACATGATTTAGAGGTTTATTTCTTTTTTTAACCTTGCCACATTCCAAAACAAAATAATTTAAAGCAATTTGAGGAAATACAGTCAGAATAAGAAATTTTAAACGAAGACATCATGGACAAAAAAATGGAAGTCAGAAAATATAATGAACCCAGCAGCAAAGTGAGTCTGCAAGACGGAAAATGTAATGTTTTGTATCCATGATACAAATGAAATGCAAAGTCACCCCTGCATTCATCTGCATTCAAAGTCAAAGAGTCAAAACTGATTAATTTAAAATTCCTGAGGTTCAATGGGATAAAGTCAAAACAACAAAACAAGATTTTCTCATGGGAAATATGACATTTCTTGGTAAAATGATGAGAGGGATATTTACCCTGAAGTTGCCTATAGAACGTAAAAGGAAACTAATCTTCCGTTATATCTTTAAAGCAAATGCAGTGGCGTTTCTTTCTGATAACTCTCCAGCTTGTGGGCTCATCACCTTTCAATGAGAATCAGGCCCTTGAAGATAAAAATACATCTCTTTCTTATTCCTCTCCCTTCCCTCTTCATGCACACTTCCTGGTCTGCCCTACTTTTCCAACCTACCTGTATGTTAAATAACAGCCTAAAAATTTAGTGTTTATCTGGTCTGACTATGAAAGGTACTCACAATTCAGAGATAAGCTACACTTTGATGAATTTTCTCGCACAGCTGTTTTCCCTGAAATGGTCTTGCTCATTTCTTTTCTATTAATTATTGCTAATTCAACCCCAAATTCATTCCCAGAAACAAAATCTCCTATGAAAGTTGGGAAAATCCAGTAATATTAAGATTTCATCTACCTGAAGGCATTTCTTCCAGAGGCTTCTATCCAGGTTGTCAGCTTGCCCAGCCCATTCCATAGCTGTCCCCAGTTGCTGCTTCTCACCATCACCCTGGAGGTCCTGTTGATGCTCTTGTATTGAATCTGAATTTGATGAGTCTCACATTTTGGGTTTCTTCTTCTATTTTGGTAAAATGCCTCCTTGAATAGCTATCTAGAAAGGCTACTGTCATGTGTCACTCAATGACATTTGGATCTAAGAAGGACTTCATACACAACAGTGATCTCAATAGGCTCTGCTACAAAGCCTAGGTGTGTAGTCACTATGCCATCTAGGTTTATGTAAATGCACTCTAGGACACTCACAATTATCACATTGCCTAAGGAAGCATTTCTCAGAATGTATCCTTATCCTTAAATGACACGTGGCTCTACATGGGAGGCAGTTTTTTGTGTAGCAAACATCTCAATATGACCTTTTTATCATCAAGTATAGTTGCTGTATGGAAGGTATAGAACCCCATTTGGAAATGATTCAGAATGTTCAAGGTAGTACCACATCTCTTCCTACTGGGACTTAAGATTGGCAGGTTTCACATTATCCATCATATGGACCAAAGTAGTATTCCCAGGTGGGGAATATGCTGTCTCCAGAAAGTGAAGAAACCTGCTTGACTTGGGCTTCCTTCTTCTAGATAAGAAGCACAATATGGAATGAGTTGTCATTTAATTTGGGTGGAGTAGTATGTTGAATGATTGTATGTATCTACTTCCTGATTTCCAAATAAGTGGATGTTAGCTTTTTGGAAAAGCGGCCCTTGGACCTCTAATTAAGCATCCAGAAATGAAGAGATTATCCTGTGTACCTTAAATCCAATGGCAGCTAGACAAGTATTCTTGCAAGAGACACATAGGAGATTTGTCAGACACAAGAGCTGGAGGCAATGTGACCGTAGAGACAGTTTGGAGTGATGCAGTCATAACCCGAGGAAAACTTGGAGTCAACAAAAGCAAGGAAATGTCAAGCAATAAAGTTTCCATTAGAGCCTCTGGAAGAAACATGACTGTCAACAAGTTAAGTTCAGACTTATGGCCAGAACTCTGACAAAATAAATGTATGCTGACTAAGCCATCGATTTCATGGTAATTTGTGCAGAAAACACAGAAAATGAATGCAGAGGGAATCCTTGTTTTACACCTGAACAATGAGCACCTCAATATTGCAGTGACAGTAATCCATGAATCTTTGTAAGGTGCATTTCCTCTTTCAGTTGTGTGTCTTACTAAGATGTCAACAAGGTTGACATCTTTGCTCCTTTAATCTAGTAAGTATGATTTATCAATGTTGTGGGTCAATGTACTATTCCATGGGAGGTCAGATAGTTTGGGATCTCTTCAGACTATATTATTGGCAAAGTGGTCGGGGAAATGGAAATAATATTACCGTGGGGTACATATATAAACCTATATTTTTATCAATTCAATGTAAATACAAATGATTTTTAATATTTTATGATGGAGATAGAAAAAAAATGGTCACAGTCAATAGCAACAAATCATGTACTGAACTATTCAGTATCAAAGATAGCCAATCTAGAACAGAGATTACAATAGCAATTGGTGTTACTACTTGGTAGAGTTGTAGTACTCTACCGTCCTCCAAATTCATCTTGTTTCTGCAGAAACCTGATGGATCAAATGGAGATTGGGCAGGGACCACTCACCATGCATCATTCAGACATTTGTGAATGAAATTGTGTCAAACATCTGGAATGTGATAGTGTTGTTGATTTGTAATCTTGCCTAGGTGGGACGGGCAGTTTCAGAGGGTCTGAGGAAAGGGTCTGTGGACCCTCAGTTTGTTGGACATTGGCTAAGACTCCATCTACTTACTCAGCCCCTCTCCAACTCTGGAACCATAATGATTTCTGGGGGTCCATGGTACAAATGTGGATTTGAATTTTCCTTTTTCTTAGTATAAAGTAACCAGAAAATGTCTATTGATCTCTTTGGGGGACTACTATGGAAGTCATGATATGATACCTATTCAGCTTATCACGGCATTTCAGGGTCTTTCATTCTGTTTTCTCCTTTATTTAATGAATTATTGGTACTAAGACAGGTTCAGGTTCAGAAACTATGCAGTTCATAAACTGGGGGTGGGTGGGTGGAGTCAACTGCTCTCTACCTCCTGGTCTTTCATTTTTGTTGTCTTCTGATAATGCAAGTTGATTTGTTCCTATTGTTTTCCCATCGACTTTGACTCTAAGGGCTTCGTGTTCTAGTGAGTAGCTCTATAACTCTCACTGGATGGGGCTTTCTTGCTTTCTTCCTACAGTCTTGCCACTTATTATAGTAATTGTGTCTACTATTTTAACAATTAAAAGCTACCATCTGACCTCGCCAGGGATCCTATTCTTCTCATTGTCCCCGCCCCCAAATCTAATCTCAATGTTCTCTTTCACTGTCAGCCCTGCCTGCCAAGGGGAGCCACTAATAAACTTCTTGATGGTGCTGTTGTCCCTCTCACTAGTACAATTCTTGTTTCTCTGGGATTTCCTATTAAATGTAGTCATAAGGCAGATTTTTCATACATTGTATAGCCCCTCCAGTAGGCCAACTTCCTGAGCCTTTTAATTCCAAGCACCATCAGACACAGTAATTCTGGCAGTTGGGGCCCACTGACTGTAGATATCATTTTTCCATGCTTCTAAAAGCCAGTTTCCATCATCTTAAATATCAGCTTTTACTATCTCCTAGGGTTTTGACTAAGTGCTACATTATGTATCTTGGGAGAATAGTGTGAAATCATTAAACTCTCCCTTATCCACTCTCATGCTCCAGCTCCCTTGATCAAATATGCTCAGAATTCAATCCCACACCTGCTTCCTGTCCATATTAATAGGCACTAAAGCTCCATTGAAGTTTAGTCTCTTTCCTCCCTTACTGGGCCCAGTATATTCCTGTCTGGATTGTAATGCAACTTATTAGCTTAATAACCAGAAGGAATGAGGAGAAGCACCTGAAGGCGCACCTGTTATTCTGCAGGGACGAGACCTCTGGGTGGCCACATTTTCAGGCTCAGACAATTAGGAGAATCTGGGAATTCAAAAATTTCTGGAGCATTAAACCACATGTCTCTATTCCATCATCCAGGCCCCATTCTTTCCAATCAGCCCTTGGATATATTTACTCTTCTTTGTAGCTCAGCTAGCATGATGATTACAGTATAGGACTGCTTTTCAACTTTATCTGCCCTTCTGCTATAGTAGAGGAGAACTTTTTGTATACTACTACAGAAGCTTTGAATTTCACCTTTGGCCTCTTAATAACTCTTAATCATATGTTAATGGTTTATTAGATCTTAAATAGTTTAACATCAGTGGTACAATCTTATTATCTGTAGAGTCTATTTTCTCCATATTTTTTGAATCTGTGGTGTATTGAACCAGCTAGTACATTCTCTTTCACTGGGGTAACATCCTAACTCACCTCCCATGGAAATTTGAACAAATTGATACCTGCCATCTTGTATCAGGACTCCGTGTCATCAACCACAGTGACTGCATACTGGTTACCTGTTGGGTAGTGAGTAATTGAGCTCTAACATCCTGTCTTAACTCTGCTTGCATCAGTTAACAATGTGGACTTGCTGGGATGCAGACTCCAAGATGAAGTTTAATGGTCAGCGGGATTATTAGAGTATCCTTATGTTAGTTTCCATGAAAGGAAATATAAAAAGCAGAACTGGACAAAGGGATGAGTTGAGGTGTTAAGAAAGCAGTCTCAGTCCACCACACAGAGAGTTCTGGAGCTAAATGGTCCATCAGGGTTGGCCACCATTGGGCTGAAATGACGAACCCTTTATGCTCCTGTCTTGATCAATCATTAGATGTGAGTCACAATTAGAAGGGTATGACCTTGGACAAAGTGACTTCTGCAGCTGAGACAATTACTGAGCGATATGACAGCTAAAGTCTATCTCCTAATAGCTCTACCACCAGCTAAGGGAGAAATCCTGCTTTCAGGAATGGTATGGGTGCCACATCTTTATGGCTATTGAGCTTTGACTCTGCTTAAGGGAGTTGTGGGCAGGAAATTAGGATTCCTTCCATACAGATGAGAATGTTGTACACTGGGACCTCAGAAGACTAGTAGATAGAGGATTAGAACTCAGTTCTGACTCGAAACCAACATCTTCTACTGCAACATTGTGTGATCAAGATTACATCACTTCCACTGAATACACTTCTTTCTTTCCTAATAACCAAACAACTGTGATTACTTCTTTCGTATTTCCGCCCTTCTCTTTAGTAATACTGAAAGATATTTAGAAAGCAAAGACACTTGCTGATCAGTGCAGTAATTTGCTAAGACTGAATATGAGATCTGCTCTGCCCCAGACTCCCTGACAGTCAGTGTGGTTTTCTAAGAACTCCACAGGGGTAGCCACCAGCACATGCATAAGGAATGAGGAAGCCATGACTGTGCATTTCAGCACTCTGTCAAAATACACCAATTTACTGATTTGTTACTCTGAGCCCAAATTAGCTCCCACTGGTAAACTATGTCACTTATTTTTTTGCCCTCTTCACACCCCCTGAGATATTCTTTTCCAGATACTGCTGTCACCTGAAACCAGTCCTGGCTTTCAGTTACCCATTCATTGCCTGTGATCAAAAAAATTGTTTCAGAAAGGAAGAACATTTCTCGTGCCCTCCATCACCCCTCCCATGCATTTATCATGTCCACAGCTGTGAAACTGTTTCCCTAATTGGCTGATTACTTGGACAATAATTTGCAAAATGCTCTGTTGCCCGGTGTAAAACCATTCAATGGTTTCAGCCTAGTCTCTATTGTTACTATTATTTCAGGGACTTACCAACAATTGGCTCACAGTATATGCCCTTTGCTTAAAACTGTCAACTCCCCACATCCCAGTTTTGTAAAGTCACCTACAAGCATTGCACATCAACTTCCACTGACACCTGGCTACCAACAGATTTAAATCGGATGATGTCTGTTGGAAGAAATCATATGTCCCCATCTGTTTCTGAGAAAAGGGTGAAATCCTTCTTTCATCCTCAGGTGGACTCTCTTTGATTCACAACATGACTATTTGTTTTCAAAATTTCTTCTATTTTCCTTCTGCCTTCTTGGAGGGTGGGATCTAGGTGTATGAAAATATGCTACCTGAGCTGGAGTGCAGTATTTCTCCACTCAGCTAATGCTATGTCTGGAAATCCTCAGATGAGGATAGGAGGAACAAGAGCAGCCAAGTTGAGCATGAAGTGGGAGAGGCAATCCCTCCCCAAGATGTTGTTTTCCCAACTTGTCTCAATGTATAAGAGACTGGTGGGTGTTGGTTGGATACTGCTAACCAATCCATATTCCTTGGGAATCTGTTTTTCATCCCCAACAAGACAGAACCATCTTTTGTATTCATGGTCACGAGGAAAATTAAGAGAAATAATGTATATATAACGTGCCTGGTATATGAGAGCAAGATGCATTCAACAACTGGGGTCTTCATTTTCTTCACTATTACATATCAAGTCTATAATTTTCCAGGTGCTTTCATACACTTACGCTTTCAAAATCCTCATGAAGAAATTAAAATCTATATTCACATGCCTATGTAGCAGATGAGGAATAGCGAGTCTCTGGAAATTGGTCAAAGCCCTATAATGGAATGTAAATCAGCTGTATAATTCAGTGCAAGTTAAATTAAATGTCTTCTTTCTGTCTGGGTCTCAGATCCTAGTGAGATAAAGGCAAAGATTTCTCCCTCTTTCAAAAAATTTCAAATGGAAGCTTCAAGATGTTGATTAATTTTGGTTTGTTACTGGTTGTAGTCTTATCTTTTTCTTTGCTTTCATTTAATAAAATGAAATTTTTTTCATCATATATGATTGGCTGATACAAGGAAGTCACATGACTGAAAAGATACAATAGGGTTTCTTTGCATGTCTTGGAACATGGTTGCCTTTTTTCTGAATCAGAAGCAAGCTCTGGTCTGAGAGGAAAGGGCGTCAAGAATTTCAAGATGGCAACAGCAAAGAACTAAACTAAGTGTCAGTCCATTCAAGTACAGGCCTGTGGGACTGTACAGGCCACATGCCCATCTTGACCTTCAGGGTCCATCATGACTTGCTTTCTTTCCTCTTTATGGCTGTAACTTGAGGCTGCATACATGTTTTTCTAGATTTTCCTTGACTATGCTTTGCGGCGACATGTTGATTATGTTTTCCCCAAGCCCCCAATCACACAAGAGTTTCCATCCACAAGGTGATGTGCTGCTGTCCTTTAATTCAAGTGGAATTAATACTTTACAGCTCACTATTAACTCGTGCATGATATTCTGTCAACTTTCAGACTTCTTTTCACTTATTTGCTGTTTTCTTTTCCTTCTCAGTCACTAATGCAACTCTTTTCTCCCTCCTTTCTATCATACCAGTTCTTGGAAATATCCACATATCTTAGAAATATCTAATGAGAGCTCCACTTCTTTCTCATCAGGCCTTCCAGCCTCAGGGGAAGATGCTGATGGACCATGGAATGCAAAGAGAGAGGCAGTGGAGGAGGGCAAACAGCAGCCTGAGTCTTGGCTCATCACCAGTTGTCAACTAAAATGCAAACTGCCCAAGAACTGGTGCCCGAGTGTCCCTGGTACAGAATAGGGAATGTCACATCAAAATAAGTCTGAAAGCTAATGATCATTTTCACCAAACTCCATTGGGGAGAATTGCAAGAGTTTAAAAATTCATTTATGCTTCTTTTTTCTTTTTCTTTTTTTGCAATTTGCGGGTAGGGGAGGAATGTAATCATTGTAATATGTGCATGTTGTAACCCCTTAGGAAAGCTGTTCAAGCTCTGCTCAAAACATGCATTGCAGGAGAGAGAGTGCATTTCCCTTTCTGTCTTCCTTGTATTATATTCGCTTTAATCTACCATATTATTGCAGTATGCTTTTATGATTTTGAGGATGTCTTGTAACTATTCCAGGAAGATTCACAGAAAGCAAAGCAGTTGTTTCTGTCAATGTGGCATCAGGCAACCCTCAGGACTGAGGTGCTCATTAGCAGTCATTGCTTTGATGACATCAGCAGTAATTTGCCTCATTCACTTCCTAACATGCTGCAATTTTGCTTTGGAAACACGGCCCATAATAAAAAGTTATTGGCAGGAGCTTTGAACTATCACATCTCAAGTCATCTTCCCGAGCTGGTCATCTCCTGCCTGCCTGCAGCTTCTGAGGATCCTGGGTCCATGCAAATATTATCCTGTCGGCTTTGTGGTTTCAAATGATGGTCGCCTTTCTTCAGGATGGCGTCTTCTGCAAAATTCCAAAGTGAGAGGGAAACACTTTTTTGAGTTTGAAAATCCTTATCAAGGCTTGAGCCTTGGAAAAGTCTTTGGTTCCCATCCATGACTCTGGTAATCACACAAGAGTATAAATATAATGGCGATCTGTAAGTATTTTAAAAATTAATTGAAGTTTAACAGATTCATTAAGGCGTAAACATCAAGAAGATGATGCTTGGTGAATTTTACAAAGGAAAAAACCCAGAATAACAACCACAGAAATCAGGACAAGGGACATGACCCCAGGAGTCACCCTCTTGTCTTTTGTCCAGTTATTGCGCCTCCTTTCCCCAAATGACCTCAATTCTTGCATCAGTTTTCAGAGTTAGAGTTTGCTTCTTTTTGGCACTTGATATGAAGAAAATCATACTCTGTGTCCTCATTTGCATTCATACTCTTTCACTTAACAGTATGTCTGTTGAATTCATCCCTCATGTCTCATATAGCAATACTTAAACTGTGTCATCTCAGCATCGCATGCGACTGTGTGGTTTTATCACAACTGACATATCATGGAAGGAAGTGTTGTTTCTATTGGAAGATGTCATAAAGATGCTTCTAAGAATGCTCTGTGCCTGTCTCTTGAGGTGTATGTATGTGATTTTCTGGGGCATATTTCTGAAAGTGAAATTGCTCAAGCACAGAATATGCTTAGGTTTAAATTTAGATGACGCTATCAAAGGTATTTCTAACTTAACTGCAAATTTACACTCCTGTTAGTAATGTAGACAGTCCTATATTCTCATCACCACTTGGTCTGGACAAGCTCTATCTTTGTTTTTGGTTTCTTTTTCTAAACTTTGTTTCTATTTTAAATTTATTATTCAAGATAGTGGTTTTAAGGTATGTTTTTAATAAGTACATGATGATAACTTATAATACTGAGCAGATCTGTGTTTATATATCAAGGTTCTGCCCATTTTTTCCAATTGCATTTTTGTAAAGATTTGAAGGAAGAAAGAAATAGACATGCTTTTTCCTATTTTTCTCACTAAGTACAATTAAAACAAACATAGACAGAAGGAAAAATAATTTGAAAAGATCAGAATTTAATGCAAAAGAAAGCAGGACAAAAAGGAAAAAAAGAAACAAAATCAAAATTGACATTTTGGAGATTAATGAAATTAATAAATTCCCCAAAAGATTATTGAGGCAATAAAAAAGCCCAAAGACCACATTTCCAAAACCAGCATGAAAGAGATCTAAGAGCCCTTAAAGTATCATAAGTGAAAACAGAGACTATAGATCCTAAAATAAATGAAAGGATTGTAGGAGAATAAATACAACAATGTTTATACTAGTATTACTCTATTACTATATAAACTCTTTTCATTTCAACTGAGAAAATATTTCCTACAATGGAATTGTTTTGTATTTTGTCTATTGTCACTTTTAATGATTAACAACTAGACTGTGTCTAATTTACTCTGTTTTAAGTCAAAGTGCAGTGATGAAGTTGCCACATCTCCCGTGTGCAAATAAGTGCAGGAGCTTCTCTAAAGTGCTCACCTGGAAGCCAAATGTCTTGGTTACAGGGTGGATATAGCATACCCTTTAACTAATTATTGTAAAAATGATTGAACAAGACACTTACATGACCAGTATATAAGAAATCTTTTTTCCGTATTCTTCATCATCACTCCATGTCATTGCACTTGAAGAAAGTCTGATATCTATCACATAGATCATGCTTTCTCTTATATTTTGCTGACTAAAAAAATGTTAAACAACACTGCATATTATATTAGCAATTTAGATTTCTTTTCCCGAAGATTGTTCTTCTGCTGAGACCTGTGGGCACTGCTGGTAGGGAAGTAGATTAACAAAGTCACTATGAAAAATAGTAAACATGTTCCTCAAAAAATGAAAAAAATCTCCCAAAACTATAACATGACCCAGCAATTTCACGTTGAAGCATTTACCTGAAGGAAATGAAAACACTAACATGAAAATCTATACGCACTTCCCTGTTGTTTGAAGCATTACTTACAATAACGAAGATATGGAAACAAAGCGCCCATAAATGAATGAATGGTTACAGAAACTGCAGTATATGCAAGAATGGGTAGCTTATTGGCAGGGAGACATCTGAAAAATGTATTATTAGGTGATTTAGTGGCTTAGAGCGTCAGTATACAAACTTGCCTGCTAGCCCACGACACACCTAGCTTATATGGTATAGATACGTCTCACTAACTGAAAAGTCCTTAAGCAACTGCAAGACTGTGTATAGAACAGAATAGAACTCAGCTACAAAAAGAAGTCAATCTTGCTATCTGTGGCAACATGAGGCTATCTTTTTAGTAACTGAATATCAATAGGCCTCAATCATAGACTGATTTTATGAATGGCATAAAAAAAAAAAAAAGACTTTCTGTGACTTAAGGAAAAAATAACTCTGTTTTCTTTTTCTTTTTAGAAGTATTTTATTTATTTAATTTAGTTGACCGTCTTGGGAAACAGCCCCAGCCCCAGGTCTTGAACCGGAAAGCTTGGATATATGTGGACTGTGTCTGATGAACCAAACCTCTTAGGTCATCAGGGTATGCCATGCTTTCTTTTCTAAGATAATTAGTATTTTTTATTATAGGTTATTTTGGGGGAAGTACTCGATTAAAGAATGACCAGACTCTGTGAAATGACACAGACTGATATGAAAAGGAAGCCCTGGATATAATTTCTGTCCCAATTGGACTTCTCTGGACTCATTAGTCATAAGAGAGCACTTGTTGATTTTCAGAAATGTTGAAAAGCAATAAAAATCCTCACAAAGCTATAAAAAGAATGAGTTATCTGCATTGTGTTTTATTTAAGAAACATTTTATTGCCACATCCAAGGTCTTAATGTTAATTTACAATCTTTTCTCTTTGTGATTTAAGGGTTGTGGGTTTTTAGGTTTTAGTCATCTGAAGTATTTTATTTCATTTGGTTTTAGGTAGAGATATAATTTTTTCCCTACAAAGAGAGTGGAATTTTGCAGCACCAATTATCGAATATTTCTTTCCCTCTCTGATATAAAGTTACCACTCATTTGGTACGCTTCCATACATGCGTCAGTTTGTCTCTGGATTCCATACATTTGAACATAAATCTTTTTCTTTTACTGAATTAGCACCACATTGTTTTCATTCTTTTAATAAATCTTGACTTTTATTTGAGGACAAGTTTTTCTTTTTTTCTTTCAAATGTATATGACTCTCCCTGGCTATTCCATCATATGAGTTTTGAATTGACTTATTGGGTGATATTTAAAATAAAAATCTCTTGAGAATTTTCAAAATAATAGCTTCATTGAGATGTAATTTGTACACCACAACATTTACCCTTTTAGTAAACACTATTCTCTGTTCATTCAGTATATTCAGTTTTATACAGTCATCACTGCTACTTAATTTTGTTTTTTAAAGAAAGATGCAGCCAGGGATGAAGGTGACTAGGCAGGCAGACAAGCGGTGAGCTGGGTTTTTGGGATCCACGCTCCTTCAGAGCTGGCTGATCTGCTACCCAACCAGGCTATGCCCTGGCTATTTAATTTTAAAACATCCAATCCTAAGAAACATCCTGTACCTATTAGCAGTCACTCTCCATTCCACTGGCCCCCTGGCCCCTGGCAACTACTTACTGTATTTTGCTGTGATTAAAGTACACCCATGTTTTTGGTCCAAACTTTCAGGAAAAAATCTTCTGTTTAAATTTTTTAATTAAAATTTTTATTTTTTTATATTTAGGTACTTGTTTGTAGTATTATAAAGGAATTTTAGCATTTATTTTAAGCATATTACGGTACAAGAAATTTTATATAACAAATAATTACAGAACATAAGAAGAGAGACAAGTTACAAGAAACTTTTCTTCCTGTTCCTCCACAGTGTGATGACTGTCTCTGCGGAAGGCGGTCCAGACTGCTGTCCTCAGCTCTGTGGCCGCGCTCCCTGGCATATTTAATAACTGCGCGCTTAAAGCTAGCGATGTCTGTATTTGTGTGAAAATATCAGCTAGATTGCTGGCTCCCACGTAAAGTGAACAAAGAGAAACGTCGCGCTGTTCACCTCATGGTCATAAAGTCAGCGTCACCTGTCTTATCAAGTCAGTCGCTTACTCTGTGGACAGCAATACATCACTTTTCGTTTCATTTCGTTTAAGCAGTGACTGAAATTGCTTTCATTGCAAGTTCATCTTAAGTTCAACAAAACTGATGATCTGATCGTATTGCAGGATATTATTTTGCATACGGATATCGTTATTGATTTCTAGAGTTACACATGCGACTCCTAATCATCGATGAAAGAATTCAACACACGCATGCAGATAGGATCTAGTGCTACCCGTAGACAATACACGCCCGTATTTTCCCTCACACGTTTGGGCAGACTAGTATGCATCACGCAGGAATGGTGTGACTTTCAGCCTCTAAGTATTTCTTCACATTTTATATAAGGCAATTACACAACACATTTCCTTTCTGCCTGGCTTCCTTCACTTTGCATACATATTTCAGTTTCATAATCCTATAGCGTTTGCCAGTAACTTCGTTATTTTCTTTCCTTAAAGGAAAGGTGCAGGCAGGACTGAAGGTGAGAAGGCAGACAGAGAGAGGAGGAAGAATCTCTTCGTTTTTATTTTTTTATTTAATTGTTCACACTGTTTGTTCCCCCACCCCTGACCCAGGATTGAACCCAAGGGTATGTGGTCTGCATCCTTCAGAGGTGATTGACCCAACCTCTCTTCACCAGGACCCACCTTTTGATTCTTTGAAGGCGAAATCATATTCTCTTATTTAGATATACCAGTTTTGTTGATCTACTTTTCAATTGATGGTCATTTGGGTGTTTACACTTTTCGACTATTACGGAGAATGCTTCTCTGAACGTGTGGATACAAATTTATGTGAGCGTGTCTGTTTCTAATTCCCTTAGATTCCCAGGAGTGCAGTTGCTGGGTCATGTGGCAATTATACATTTAAAATGGAAGGCACCTAGCTGGGTGAATTTTGAGGTTTTCTCTATCAATTGTCTTTTCTCCTGAGAATAGATCACATTTTCCTCATCATTTGTATGTCAAGTACTTTTAGATTACATTCCAGAGTTTTTGCCACCCAAGCAGCGCAGCTTGGAGACAGACCTGTGTGAATGCTATGCTGGGGAGCAGCAACGGATTAGAGTGGAGATCAGATCCCCGTATGTTTCTGTGAAAAAGGTTGGCTATTTTTCAGTTTGCTTTTTCTTTAAGGAAAGAGGCAGACAGGCAGGAGGCGATAGGAGGAAGAAGCACTTTCTTTTGCATTTAGTTGTGCATCCTGGCTGTTCCCGCTGTCCCGGGACTAGAAGTGGGTGTCTTCAGTTATAGGTGGTCTGCGTCCAACATCGCTCCACCAGGGCGCCCTTTCAGTAGGTTTTCACTTGGTTGAATTCAAATAGCAAAGTCTACTTCTTGAATGGCAACTCAAATATCATTTTGCATCTGTTCCCTGTAAGTGGATTCTGCTCCATGTGTGCGTGTTTCAACCATTAGCAAGCGTTAAACACAAAATTTCATTTCAGAGTCATCTTTGGTCCACTGTTTCTTGAAACTAAGGAAGTATGTAAATTTGGTGCTTGTTAATTCTAGCAGACATATATATATATATGTATATATATGACCTACATATATGTATATATAATGCTTTTCTTTTCATTTTCCAATAAAGGTTAGTAAATATTAATAACAGACATCTCAAAATACAGCAGAAAGTAGTCAGTTTTGAATTTTAATGTTAAACTTCTGGTTCACTTTTTTTAAATTTCTGAACAAAAGTAATTCTTTCATGTCTACCATGATATTGGAAGTCTTATTTCTTGAGTTCTGTTATTTCTAAACTGAACCTCACTTTGGTTCACATACATTGACAGATACATATATATGCATGTTTATGTGTATTTAATATATATTTTACAGTGTGTGTATATATAAGACATGTAACATAAATGCATTCATATATGTGGATATAATTATTATATACATTCATATCTATATATGTATAACATATATATTTATACATAATTTATCAAACACTATATACATATAACTTGTAGTTTTATATTTATTGTTACATGTAATGTACTGCAATATTACATTTTGACACTTTGAGTTTTTACACAGGTATTCATAAATTACATTGATTGGTTTTTTTTGTTTGTTTTCAGATTTTTGTTTTTAATCCCAGGCTGGTTTAGTAAGAAAAATTTTTTTAAATGTTTCTGTGACTTGATCAGCTTATACATAACAGGGTCACATAGCTGTCAAAAGTTAAAAAAAAATTGCCTGTGAAAGCTTTTTAGGATGTATTGTGGTGTCTGTGTGGGGGAAGGGAAGTCTGTGCTGTTAAAAAAAAATATTGGCTTACTTGGGACATTGAAATCATTTTTGGATTGTAATTCAGTCATTTACATTTTCCTAGAAATTAATCCATTCTGGGGTCACAAATTTATGTTCAGAGTTTAATGAAACAACAATTTGAACAGCTGACAATATTCAATATGTGTTTTTCCTTTAACCAAGCAATTTCATTTAGCTTTGATTAATTCCAGAATACATCAACAATACATCTTCTTTGTCTTTACAAAGAAGAGTGTGATAAAAAAAACGTATCTTGTGGATAATAGAACACAACATTTCTTCTAAAAATGTTAAAATATCTCATGATTTCAAATATATTTCCCAAATATGAATGAATGCAATTGTTTGGGAACATGCCATTTTTTAATTGGGTGCAGATTGATGCCCCCCGAACTCATGATAAAGACGGTCTGAGAGAAGAAGGAAAGAAAAAAAAGAGCAAAGAGCCAAGCACACAGATTTTATTTATGAGGTTTCATTTCTTTGTTTAAACATGTCTTGAGATAAGTATAGCATGTGAAAAACTTATTGAGGATAATAGATATTTAGTAATTTCTTATCTTTTTCTTCATACTCTCCTGTATATCTGGCATTTCTGCTCAACAAAAACAAAATCAATAAAAAAAATGACAAAAGGACATGAGTCCATCCATATCCCCCACCTGCAAGAATTCCCAGCAATGGGAGGCATCATTATTCCCAGCTCACCATCCACCACCCCTCCCTGCCTGTAGAAATGTGTATATCAATCCATCCAGAGACCATGAATTATAGGAAACATTTATTTTTGCTTTTAATTTGCATTCTATTTTTCATTATTTGGAAAGATTATACCTTTTGTTAGTTCTTCTTCTGTTTACCATCATGCAAAAATAAACTTTTCCCGTCAACCTGCCTGTCTTCCTCTGTGATCGTAAGGGAAATTGGACACTTACAAGTTCGCCTTTCCCTCCCTACATCGTTGTATTTGTTATAGCACATTTTCCCATGGTCCATCATAATCACATAGCTGTTTTTCTTCCTGAAGAAAAGAGTTCATTTTTCTAAGTTTTATAATGTCATTTTTGATAACCATAATTGCCTCATTTTTTCCACCTTATTTTTATATTGAAATAGTTTGTTACTCACGACTGGCCTTTCATATCAGCCTTTTCTAATTTATTAGTTCTATTTTTTTTTTAACTTTGCAAATTGCTTGCTTTCATCAGTGAGCTTTTTCAAGAAGATTTCACTCCTTGTCCTTGCATTATTTAGAATGCTTTTGATTTTCTAGTACCTGAATGACTATCAGTTTGTCTATAACATTCTGTTAAACAGTTTGCCATTTCTTACACCTCTGGTGACATTCCTTTGTTGTCTCTGGATTAAAGAATGCTGTGTAGATGTTTGAATGCAATGCAATTTCTTTTTCTCTTAGATGATTCTTTCTTGCCTCTTAATATTCAAGTACTTTGCAAAGATCAAGCCATAGTATATAATTATAAAGACTATACTTTACACCTAAATATATTACACATATTAACTCCTTCAGTTCTCATTTAGAGCAAACCACAAAGCTGGTATTTTTAATATTTCCATTTTACAGATTGGAAATCACCCTGAGATATCTACCCAAAGTGACAGAACTACTACCGGATGGAGTTAGAATGCATGTAAGACCACCTCTTACTACGCCTTCATATTTGAAGTTCTCGTATTTAAAAATGGTTCTCATTTGTGACAATTCAGCAAATCTTTCATTTCAGGAAATATTCCTTTCTGTCAGAGTCCTCCTTTTTATCCATTATTTCCACTTCTCCATTTCAAGTGCATAATGCCCACATGTTGCTTCTTGGATTATAATTTCATGTCTACTATCTTTACAGTAACTGTTATTGCCCAGCTCTGCTTTCCTGTGATAATCTTCATGATTCTCTATTTTCTCCTCCGTGTCAGTTTTTATTTTCAACTGAAAACTCCTATTTTCCTTATCCTCTCAAGCATGATTATTAACTCTAGAGCAGTGTGTGCTATTCAACATCTTTCCTTACTTTTGCAAATTTGCTATCAAGCAAATGATCTTATATTTTTTTTTATTGATACCACTCTATGTATCACCTTTATTTTGGTTTTATTTTTCTAAGCTATTTTGAGAAAGTGGTTTACAAGATTATATATCCTACTACTTGGTATGTACCTTTTTCCAGAGGAAATCCTTTTTTATTTCATAAGCTACCTTTTTTTTTACTTTTCTTCCTTCTTCTTACTTTTCCCTCCTTTCCTGAATGTTACTAATATCATGATACTTGCTTTTTATTTTACTCCTCTTGCATATTGACCACACTCTCTGGGTATCTTTGTGTGCGTAGGCTTCAAACAAAGCCTAAGCAGATTCTTCTCTATTACCCAACCATCTTAGTGGAAGCTTCTTTCCATCTTCCCTGATGTTCACTTAGTGAGCTGGTTGTTACAGGTGTCTGTCACCTACATACCCACTTTCTTAGAAATCTCAGATCCAGTTGTGACCATTTTGATGTGTGGATGTGTTCTGCTTAATTTTGCATAATTGTAATATTAGAATACAGTTGTTGTTTTTTTTCAGCCTACTTCAGGTTATATTCTTCTTAGGCTAGCAGAGAAATTATTTATATAGGATTGCCATCCCAATATAGGCATGCCTGAAGACACAATTCCCCTGGGATCTCCTGTACTGTGACCCTCTTCTTCCAGCTCCCATCCAGAGGAGGAGAAATGAGTGAAATTACTGTTTAAACAAGCTACTCTGGGAGAAAGAGGTCATAGAGAGCTCCTTTGTGGATGCCCCTCTGTGTTATTGTCTTTCTCAAGAGACAACAAAACTTCATAATGGTTTTGTGTTATTTTTTTGTTTATCATCAGAAAAAAAGAGCTATGGTCAATTTGGTTACAGGCTATCCTCCTTGCAGCTTAGTTGATGAGCATTAAGTTTTTTCTTTCTTTGGAAATGTTCCCATCCATGGTGTTGGGAAGAGACATTCATTTTTCAAAGGTCATTTTACGGAATGACTCAGGATGGGTCTCCAGAATGGGTCTGCAGAATTTTGCATAGATATTCTTTATCACTGTACAGTAGTCTACGGAGGAAAGGAAGTTATTGGCTTTAGTTCTTCTGGATTTCATGCTTTCAGATCATCTTCTTCAAAATGGGTACAGTAAGTTACATAGTCCACCTATTTTATTTTTGTCTGCTTTTGGAGAACTCATATTTTAAAATACTTTTCTCATTTCTGTTAATTTTGTTAAGTTTGGGGTAGGGTGATTTGGGATTCTGCTTTGAATCACGCTATTTCCCCCAGCATTCCTCATCATTGCCTTTTATCTTATTTCCAGAGTTATCTTCATTACCTGATTTCCACAATTGCATTAGAATATCCAATTACCTCCTTTAAATATGGTTTTTTAGTCTCTTAAAATTATTATGTGTTTTGTTATACAATCTTTTTTCCCTGGATTGTCATCTTTCTTCCTTATTTTCTAAGTATTTCCTTGTTCATAACGTTTTCTCGCCTTAAAATTCCATTTAAATTGTACATAATCTGCCATATGTATTGATACATGCAAATGAATCTAAACTTAGTGATTTCAAAATAATCATATTATTCTTAATGTCTAATCTACCTCTCTAAGTCTCACTAAAGTTTCTCCTTTGTAATATAGTCAGACAGTGAGCAAAGTTGGATTCATCTGAAAGTTTGCCCACTTACAGGTGGACTTGGGTTGCAGAGGTAAACATCAGAAGTCCACCGCAGCTAGAGTTCCTGGGGACTCTCTCTACTGGTAGGTGGTCTCATTAGGCAGTTTCTCTAGTGTGGTGGTTTTGAGGACAAGACAAAATGCTGCTCAACTTCAGGGAGAAAGATTCACTGAGTGACTGCAGAGTTCTTAAAGAGCAACTAACTGGACTATTCTTATTCCATTTTCAGGAAAAAAATATTAACCATCTTCTAGAGTCTTCCTTATGACCATAAAAATCCACTTCCCTTTCACATGAAATGATACTAACCCTTATCTAAAAGTCCTCCCAAAGTCTTATTCCATATTATCATCAGGCTCAGGATACAGAATCACTTTCATCCTCTGAATCAGTTCTACATGTGATAAAACTCCTAAGATAGTTTCTCAAGCACAGCTCTTTTGAGAATGGTTCCTCCTAACCTGAAGACACGTATGGAAGAAAAGTCATCCACCCCCTGTTCTCCCCACGCCCAACTTAGAAAAATGCAACAAACATTGAATAACCACTCTAAGCATTCCCATTTGAAAGGGGTGTTCTGGGGTGGACACAGAAGTTACTGGTCCACAGCATTTCTGAAATCAAGCCATGGCCTATGTTGTCATTTTTTGACAACTCTAATATCTCGAAATGATCCTGCATGTGACCTAGCTCTGTCCTCTGAGTTACTCTTCCATTTCCTTAGAGTGTAACACATGTTCAATGCTTTATATTTTCCTTAGTCTACTGTCTGTCTAAAAAAGTGATGGGTCCAGAGATGTCCTTGTGTTTCTAGTGTCTTTATCACTTTTAGTGTAAGCTAACATAATTCCTTTAATCTTTTCTGGTTTTCTAATGAATCATTTTTATATTTACTTCGTTGTATGAAAGCCACACTCACCATTTTAAGATAGTCCCTCTCTGGGAAGCTGCTATGGAGAAATGATTTTAAGATATAAGAGATAATCCAGGACATTAGTAGATTGCTGATTTTTCCATGTCACACCTGGAAATGGTGATGCCAAACTTTCCAAGTAAAAATATCCTCTTTCCTCCAGCTTCTAATAATCTTTTTCTCACTTTTTCTGTTGTCTTCTTCAAGAATCTCCTTGGGGATCGGTAAGCTCCTACTAGCTATTTTTGTGTCCGGCCCCTGCCATACCATGACTCTTCTAACTTGGCTTGGATCCTTAGTTCCAAATTCCTTGAGTCACATGACACCAAAGCCACTGTCACATGTCAGGCTTTGTTAGGGCAGCTCCTCTCTTACTCATTCCAAAAGGTGTTCCCGGTTCCAATAGGTGCATATCAGGTCACCTTTTAACTTAGGGACATTAAACTATAGAACGCACTCATTACGCTGTTCTTATCTTTTCTGTGGGTGGACTGTACTCAGTGGGACGGATCTCACCTAGCACCTTTCATGCAGATGCGGTTGATGTGGACATGGCTGGGACCACTGGAGGACTCGCTCTCCCACATGTCTGGAGACCGCACTGGAGGAGTCACTTGCCTTGGGCCAGAGTAGCTGGAATCCTTGGATGATTCTTGATTTCTACTATCTCTGTCTGGTCTCTCCAGCTCTCTCTATTTGACCATGAGCATGCTTACATGATGGATCAAGGATCTCAACGAGTTTCCTAAAGACACAAACAACAAGAGACAGATTCTCTATTACCTTTTTTAAGCTAGTCTCAGCAGTCACACATGACGCTTCGATTATCTTCTGGTTGGGACAGTCGCATGTCTGTCAGGGCTCATGAGGGTAAATATGCTCGGCTTTTTGATAAAAAATGTTCTAGAGACGCATGTGGGGCCAGAATTATTGTTGGGATCGTTCTTGAGAGTATAATCTACCATATTTGTCTGACCTGCTATTTCAGGCATGCCATTTTTTTCCGGGAGTAAAACAATGTGGTTTGAACAGATTGGAAGTGTGAATGGGGTGGTCTGGTGAACCTCTTCCTGAGACATCAGGAAAAGCTTGAGACCCTCTGAAAGGGAGCTGGAGGGACAACTGTAAAAACTTTGCAAGTTTCCAAAGCTGTACCACTTGCTTTGTGTGTTGCTGCTGCCGCTGTCGCCATCCCTGGACTTGACTCCAAGAGCAGCAAGAGTGAGAATTAGCTGTCGACTGATTACGCACTGCCGCTGTTCATAGAGCCAGATCCTCAAAGGGAATCCTGGGGGTGCCTGCTCTCAAAGAAAGTGCAAAGAGAAAAAAGAACAAAGTCCTGGGTTCTGCAGAAAAGAATCACAGTGCCGGATGGACGGTGGATTCTAGGACAGACACACAACAGCTAAGATGCAGTGACTAGTCGTCAGGCAATCCCCTTGGGCTGTTTAATCTTCATGGCAAACCTGGGAGATAGCTGCCTGTGTCATAGCTAAAATGGAGGTTCCTGTCACTTGATTAGTTTCACACAGTGATGAAGGGGACAACTAGTACACAAAACCTCTATCCCCAACAGCTGCAGCCTCTCACAGCAGTACATGGGGACAGGCGAATGAGAAGACCACTGTATCTCCACTCTTCAAAGGCATTTTCTTCCTACCTTTTGGGAACAAGAGAGCAGAAGCCAATGAAGACTCTTCGAGGCTGATCTAAGCAGAGAGACACACACATGTCTTCATGTAACTTCTTATAGATTGAGAGACCCCTTTCCAACTACTTCCCTCTGAGCAAGGGTCAGAGTGGGGTGGGAGAGAGGAGTTTCTGCTGCTCGTTAGTTTCTTTACACGGAGTAGAATGCA
This sequence comes from Solenodon paradoxus, assembly GCA_004363575.1. Lineage (NCBI taxonomy): Eukaryota > Metazoa > Chordata > Mammalia > Eulipotyphla > Solenodontidae > Solenodon > Solenodon paradoxus. Next base: position 16,852 of record RJWH01004736.1, on the reverse strand, counting down.
GAGATTAGTTATGATAGAGGAATGAATATAGTCCATCATTACTTTTGTGCCCTTAACCTATGCTAGGTACTTTCAATTCTGTATTAAAAATTTTGCAGCATGTATTTAAGGTAGTTCTTCACTACTTTTCACAAAGGAGTAAACTAAGTTTCAGAAAGAGACTTGCCAATTACCTTGCCAGTATCACATAAGTAGTAAATGGTCAAGGCTTAAGCCAAAGCTGTTTAGCTAGAAATTTTCTGGAGGGTTTCTGAATGTGCCTTGACAGACTGGCTGCACAATTAGCAATTAATTAATGAAGAGAGTCTCTTGTCATGCAAAAAACTATTGGACCAACCAAGGCCTCTTCCTCTTTTCTGATGTAATCAATGTTAAAGGAACCACAACCACAGTGAACACAAAAGTAAACCACCTACGAAGCTGAGGTTATGCAACATGCTTGATAGACACGCATCTGAATTTATTAACTATGGGTTAGAAACTTCTATCCAGATTTGTTTTCATTCATAGCTTTAAGGCAAAGAATTATGTCCCACTCCAACTTTAAGCTTACAATCAAACTAAAGGTAATATTAGTTTATCCTCGCAATGGTTCTGTGTTGTAACTTATTGTCCTTAGTCTACAGGTGTGAAAGCTGAAGAGTGGAGAAGTCGACCTTCTAAATTTGCACAAATTCTGGTGGAGTGTGGATTCAGATGTAAGTTTAACTCCCAATCTTTGTTCCTTCTGTCATATCACAATTGTACTTGGAAGTGCCTCCTTGCTCACCTCCTCATGTTTAAAGGAGCATGACTGCTTTCTAGCTTACACTGCCTTCTTTTCCTGAAGTATTTAATTCAGAAATCCGTTTGTCTTTGCTTCTTGGGGGCTGCTTCCTCCTGACTTCTGACTCAAGCTCTTCACCTCAGTTGTGCCTCCAATTTCTCATTAGGGCATCAGGGTAGGAAGAGTTCTAGGTACAGTTGAAAAGGATTTTCACCCCCTCTTCCTATTTTTGCTTTTATTTTTAACTGTACTTCTCATTGACAGGAACTCTGTTTGTCCTGACTTGAGTCTGACATTATGAGTCATTGGGGAGATATAATGCTGATTGCCAAACCAAGTTATTTTTTTTCTTTTTCTATGACTCATTCTCTTCAAAAATCTCTCATTTATTATAAAATCCAATGAGATGTAAGCACAGAAAATGTTTCTAATGGGCTGCATTATTATGTTTGTGCCCACTTAGTCTAGTTTAACTCTTGGGGTGTGCAGTATAAGTCAGTTCACCTCTTAAAAAGATCTGAGGCAGTGGTCAGTAATGACCCCTGCACCACAGACAGACAGACAACCTCTGAGCAGCAATGGAGCCCACTCATAGGGTAAATTCAACCTGTAGCTCTAGTTGAAGAAAGAGCAAGATTTGAATGAGGCACTATTGATTATTCAAAAGGGAAAGGAGTTAGAACAAAGAGAAAAGAGCCAGAAAAAATTTTAATGCACTCTGCTTCTAATAAAGGAAACTAGTAAGCTGTCACCCTCCCTATTATGTCACTGAAAAATGAAACAAATGCATAGGTGAAATATGAGTATGGTTCACAAAATTATAGTCTAAACTAAGAAAACGTATTCAGGTGTGAAAAGAGATGGGAATTTTAGAGGGTCCACTTAATTACATAAACAAAAATGCAGAATATTAGCCAAAGGCAGACATCTAAGGTCTTGTCCAGCACACTTCTTTCAGGGAGACTTGGATAGATGTGGTCTCTGCACGACAGTGTCCACAGGCATGGGGGTTCACTATGTGCTCAGGGGCAGTCACTTCATCTGCACAGAATGACCACCACTCCCTTACAACTCAGCTATCAAATAAGATTAAATTCTGCTATTGGACGAGATAAGAATGGACCTGGAGGGAGCTGTGCTGAGTTAGATAAGCCAAGAGAAAGATATCGTATGATTTCACTCATATATGGAATATAGATAAACCAAGCAAACAATTGAATTAAATTAAATGAATAGACTTTTATTTCATAAAATGAAATCAGTGGTTATAAGAGGAAGGGAAGGGCTCACTGGGTAGAAGGGATCAGTTGTCTGGTAAAGGAAGAGCTGGAATGGCTGTGAATTTGATGTATTATACACAGATGTTGATTACAAGGATGTGCACCTTCAATCTATGTGATGTTTTGATGCCATATTCCTTAAATAAAATTGTCAAAATAAAAAATAATAGTGAAATAAAATTCATGGACAAATGATAGAGTAATTCCTCTATGCCCTCAAATCTCCTAGGAATATAAGATAGTAATGAGACTCCCATTTCTCCAAGCTACCTTGGTCTTAGGAGGACAAGCTTCATGATTAATCCTCTTGCTATTTTCCTGGCTCCCCCAGCTTGTCCCTGCTCAGCCTTTTTCTGAGCCGTGGCCAGGGTGTGAGACTGAGATAGCTTTTCAATTGCTGTGTTGCTCATTCATGCCAGCTTCCACAGAGTGACTTGACTTGTCAATGTCTCTACCTGGGTGTTCCCCCAAAGCCCCAGCACAGCCATCTCTCACAGAGATGTAGGTTGTGAGTGGTGAGCCATGGTTGATGGTATTACCTAGGATGTTCTTGCCACAGATTTTCTGGCACAGTTAGCAAACTGCCTTCCAGATGGATAATAAGCAGTTCCTGGGCTTTCTGAATGCAAGATTCTCCTAAGAAAATCTTTAATACATGACAAATGAATAGCATGATGTTTTGACCAGTAACTTACTTGGAGTGAGGGAGAGAGTCAGGGGTAAAACATGGCTCTTTCTCATCCATTCTCCCAAAGTTATGCTTTGATGAAATAACACCAAAAATACTGCCACTCAGTGGTCTGTTCTCACTGATAGGTTCACTATCGAATCAAGACACTGAGGAAACTTGTGAATTTCTTTTTTGTTTCAGAGAGGAAGGAAGAGAGTGGTGGAAGAGAAAATGGAAGGGACAAAGGAAGAGAAGGAGGGAGGAAGGAAAGAAGGAAAGAAAGAAGGAAGAAGAGGGAGGAAAGAAGGAAAGTAGAGGAAGAGGAAGAAAGGAAGGGGAGGAGGAAGGAAGGAAGGCAGGTAGGAAGGAAGAAAGGAAGTCAGGCAAGAAGGAAGGAAGGAAAGGGAGAAAGGAAGGCAGGAAGAGAGGGAAGTAACAGAGAAAAAAAACCCTTTTGATTATTTTGGTTTTTCCACCAGGCTCAGGTCATGACCCTGCGTTCTTGGACTTTACGTGGTCCACACCCAGCCACTGGCACAGTTTCTCAAACACCAGGGCAAGCCACAATTTCTTAAGGTCCCTCATCTAGGGACATGGATATGGTGTCAGATCTTTATGATTCCAAATGTTCTCTTCAATCAAACTCTCTCCCTTAAATGTTGAATTTTTATAGAGAAAATGTAAGCAATTCAATATATGCGATAACTTCTTTTTCAGACCTTTGGAAAATGTCCAACATTTGCCTAATTACCTCTGGTATATCAATTCTACTTTGCAGTTGTTGACTCTTGTCCTTGAGCCAGTAAGGGGAAAAAGTTTATACAGACATTAAGAGATAAAGTATATAAGGTGCTGAGATGGATGGTTTATATATATTTATATATTTATATTTTCTGTATATAGTACAGAATATGCCCAGAAATGTTGGTTACTGACTCTTACTGATATGACTAAGGAACAATATTTTCTTAATTGCATTTTATATATATATATAATTATGTTATCATGTATATGCATGTGTATAAGCAATGTTCATAGATGCATTAATTTACTTGTGTATCTATTCAGCTAATATTCCAAGAGCATCAATATTTTCTAGAATTTTGGGATCAGAATTCCCACCCTGAAGGAAAGAATCTCCATTTTCAAATTCCAAGAAAAGCAAATCAATTAAAGTTTGTTACCAAAATAGAAAAAATGATTTGATCTTTGATAATTTCATGTGAAATTTCTTTTTGTAATAGTTTCTATACAGTAAAGAGAAAGACAATTCAGTCCCACAGAGTTGGCTGCCTTCTCTCAGTTACTATTTCAGAAAAACTTTTTTCAGCATCATAACTCCTCATCTGAGATGCATGTAAATGTTTACTGTTGTTACCAAATAAGGTAAAGCTATCATTACATTTCTTCTATTTAAAAACTCTAAGATTTTAGGCCATTTCAAGTTTTCCTGTGCAGTAACTATCCTTGATAATTTTTTAATGAAACAGCATTCATTAATCAGCTTGTCACAGTGCCTTTGCTGCAATAGTGCTAACAAGTTTGTTATTTTTGTGGGTGTCAGTATTTTCAGTGAAATCCACAAGAATTCAAACTGTCACTTTAATAATTCTATTTCTCTAGTTCCCTTCGAGAAAGACAAAAAGTAGGATATTTTAATTGTAGAGGCTGTATTATCAAGCATATTCTTGAAAGGCTAGAACTTCTGTTTCAAATCATCTGCTTACAATTTTTACATGTTTGATGATTGGGCACATTTCCCAGAGATTAGCTTCTGACCCTGCACAATTTGAGACCCATTTTTCTGCTACTCATCGCAGACATCTGTGACTGTCAGGCCAATTTATACCGAACTCATCCTGATACCTTTGTGTCGTGCTCTGAGTGACTTGACACACTGATAGGAATATTTCTAGAATCTGTTACTGCACCAGAATTAGCAATAATTCAATTGTTCTGTAAGTCTCTTTGACACATACGAAATTACTTTGATAAATCCAAATGAATCCCAATTCAAGCTTCCCAGTTAGACACCCCCCCCGCCCCAAACTCCAAGGCTTTTGTAACACCAGCTAACACAACACAAAATTTGGTAGAGAAGGCAAAATGGATAGAAATAACAGTCTTCATTAGCTGTGGTGAAAGTATCTTTTTTTTCAGTAAATTTTACAAAATCATATGACTGTCTAAACACACTGAGGGCCCCCCCGAGGGTCTTTGGAAGGGCCCCTGTACACGAAACTTGTTTCATGACGTTCACAGAAAATCCCCTTGGCTCTAAGTCTAGAGCCTTTGAAGAATGAAAGAATATTTTAAATCACTTTAGGAAGCACTGAGAGGATGTAAAGAACACATGCTAAGCCTCAGACCATGACCCAGGACATAGACCTTTCCATGAAAACAGACAGATCTCTGGCGAGAATGAAGCCTTTCAAGACTTGGACATAGAAGCTATTTCTGTTTCTATTTACCTTTGGCATCTGAAGTGTAGACTTACAGCTGTAGTCACTTAAATGAGTCTGGGTCAAGAATAACAGCTTCTTTCCCTAAATCAACCCAACAGGATGCAGATAAACCCTCACCTCTTGTTCCTCAACATTGTGATCTGACGAGAAACAAAGACTAGGGGAAATCCTGCTTCCAAGATGACCCACTATGACTGTGCAATAATCAATGTCTGTCAGCAGGCAAGAGTATTGAGCTCTGACTATTAAAAGGGTCTGAATGACAGGAAAATAGAAAACTTGTCTCACCGATGGGCAGAGGTTCAGTTAAACACTCCAAGGAATTGTTCCCTTGAGGGTTATGCTCTCTTAAATCTAGTTTCCTTGGAGATCCATCCTCCACACTCCTACAACCAGGGCGGTTTTGAAGAAAATAAAACATGGTCGTTTTATTCCATCCCTAAAAACTTACAGTGGTTCCAATGAACCTTAGAATAAAGTCTCAAAATCTTCAGCTGATATCCAGCTCTTCATCATGTGACCTTTGACGGCAAACATCATCACATACTACTGTCATCATCATCTCTATACCTATATTAATCAGGGTTCTCCAGAGAATCATAACCAAAAGAACATCTGAGAGGTCTTCTATATGTTACTCTTATCTACTCTTATCTCTATGTTTAGCTGTCTTCTAGCTTTCTTTCTCTCTATTATCTATCTACCAACCTGCCTACCCAGCTGTCATCCATCCAACCATTCATCCATCCATCCATCCATCCATCCATCCAACCATTCATCCATCCATCATCCATCCATCCATCATCCATCCAACCATTCATCCATCCATCATCCATCCATCCATCCATTCATCCATCCATTCATCTGGAGATTGTTAAACATCACAGTATTCTTCCTCGTTTGTCTCATAATGCTTATTTATACTTTTTCCGTAATATGCTTTTTTGGCAATTTGAGTCTAATGAAAGAGTCTGTAAACAGTTAGAGTGTATCAATGTCCAGTCGGAAACCACGTGAGGTGTTTTAGATAGAGATGATTAAATAAAAGGAAGATGTTATATCGACAGGGAGAAACAAGAGAAAATGAAGATGGTGCAGAAACTAAAAGGCAGAAGGGTATTATCCAGAGATCAGAATATGCTAGCACCTTATCTGGAGTCTAGAGGTCTTCACCCACTACTGAGCTTTTGAAAACACTTACACAGCCAACGCTGAATCTACCCAAGGGGAGCTTCTTGGACAAACACTGGAGCTATGAGAAGGCGCTACCTCTGTTTGGGCCCCTGGAGTCTGCAGCCAGCTACACTTACAACTTCTACACAGTGACAGGCACACACCTGTAGCCTGTGCCCTACCTGATGGCCTCCAGCCTGCACCTCCAGTTGGCAGACTCTCATAGGAAATGTGCGAGAAGGGAACTTGGGAAGTGTAGTTCGTTCATTGTCAGGCCTCACAAGCAGGCAAGTGAGTCTTCTACTTTGGAAAGTCTCCTGGGTGTTTGATCCTGCGGATTCTCCTGTTGTCTTCACATTGTTCTCTGTAGCCTCTTTGTCAAGGCAGAAGCAGCGGTTTAAATAAGTTAGTCTGTTGCCAAGCAACTCACTTTTAAATCAGCACACTCTCTTCGCCAGTGGGGGCATTTTTTCATTTCTTCACTGACAAGGTACTGGCAGGTTTTAAGAAATTATACATACACCTACAGTACTCAGAGTTTTTTTTTTCTCCTTTTCTAAAAAAAGTGTTGATTTGTATTACTTTACATAGATCTTTTATGCAGCTAAAAAGTGAAAACCTCCTGTATGTTCAAGAGAGATTGGTTGCACTGTTTATTTTCTAGGATTTTCACCTCCTTGTTTAAAAAGTGAAGCAAACTTGATGCCTTAAACTCCTCTATCTTCACTTCTTTTTGGTGTTTTTCTGATATTAATCACATTCCAGATTTGCCTTTATTTCTTCAGAAAAAGAATATTCAAAACTAGCTGATGAATCAGAGATTTTGGACACTGCCATTCAGCTGCTATTTGGTCTTTCAATTGGAAAAGGTTATGCTTATTTATTAGAAGAAATTTACAGACACACAGTCAAGTCACACACACAGATACATGTCCATTTTTCACATCTGTGTTCTGGATATGTGAATGGGATGGCTGAAAATCATTTGTTGAATATTCTCTTGTTTGTAGGTGCTCTACCCAGTACTTTTCATCCATTGTTTGAGCCCTTCAAGGGTTGGACAAATTTTCTCCTTAAAGCTTATTGTGCCCATTTTATAGATGAAGAAGTGGAGATCAGATGAGTCAGGTAACTTGCCCTCATCACACTAGCCACTGTCACCGAAGAGTCAAGTCCAGGTAAGTTGGTAGTAACATCTAAGAGTGTGTTGCTGTACAATGATGGTCTCAGGGAGGGCTTCATGCCTGCTTCATGCAAATGATCATGGTGAAGTTGATGGACTCTAAGATCCTTTTTAAATGTGAGTTTCTAAAATTACATACTATTTTAGTTTTGTTTAAAGTTCTTTTTTCTCACTCTGATCCTAACCAAAATACTTTCGTGTGCCCAATTACAGCATAACAATAAGCCTCCAGAAATGAGAGACTGTAGCTATGAACAGCTCAGGAATTCTTGTCCTTGCTGCAGTCTGTCAGGGCAGCAGTTGCAAACTGGGTCTCCCTCATGAGCACATTGTAGAGAGCTCAGGCAGCATGGCAGCCCATATGGTTGCCTCCCAAATGGATATTTTGATCTAAGATTCTGGAAGAGAAAAAGATTGGTTCATTCCATTGTCTTCAGTATCACAGATTTAACTACAAAGAACCCTATCGTTAACCCTATCGTTAACTCCAGCCTATGTCCTATCTGTATTTTTTTCTTTGTTACCACAACTGTGCATTTGGAGAGCAATAGTTAAAATAGCTGCAAGTATTTACCTCTGTATTTTTTCCTTATTGGACTGACCAAGATGTAAGAGATGCAGAGAACAAGATCTTTTGGTTGTGTGTTATATTCCTTCAACCAAAAACGTTGACCTCGCTGACTTTTGTCACTTAATGCCACCATCCCACCTCGGTGGAACCATGATCTAGTGTATATTAAAGAACTTTTCCTTGCTACATTTGTTTCAATATATCAAAATTTTAGTACTCTAGGAGATGAAAAGCATAGATATCAACCAGAGCAACTGAGAGAAAACTTGCTGAATGGGTTTACTTGGTGTACAAATAGAAAGGGTCATTGGCAAAGTAACTAGGTCACATTTTGAGTCTAACGCTAACATTCAAAATCCTTCCTTTTAGACCTTATGCCATTTTATTTCTAAGTCATACCCCGTGAAATGCACAAATCTGAACTATAGTATGCAAAAACAAAAGTTATGATCAAAGGGCATGTAGAGAGAAGAGAAAGGTTGCTACTGAAGGAAATGAGGTGTAGTTATAGACACATCTTCCTTTCTTCCAAGCACCGGGCCTTGGAAAAGCTACGCAGGGGAGCTTGGAGGGTTTTCTCCCAAACTAAATTGCCTTTATTTGATAATTTTACTGTATAGCCCAAGAAATTTGCAAGTACCTTATTAAAGTCTATTTGCATCTATTATAATAATTATTCATTTAATTCTTGCAGCAGCCTCTACCCTTCCAGGCTAATCAATCTGTTAAGGAAGGATGACGTTCCTTTCTTTCTTACTCTCTGGTTCCACACGCCCCTGACAGCACCCAGTGCCAGCCGGTATCCCACTGCCAGTTTTAGAAGGAACCAAAGATGCTCAGCCTTTTCCGTCTCCTTTGTCTTCAGATCCACCTGCCTGCAGAGAGACTAGACCTTCAGGGGATAGCTGTGTCCTTGTGTGGAAAGGCCAGCATGGCAATGATGGAGTAAGGAAGTCTACCCACTTCTAGGAGTCAGTAAGGGAAGCCCGCTTTTGCCGGAGCCCCAAGTCACACCCCCAACTTCACATTTATCAGTGTTTAGATTTTCGTCTTCTTGGGTCCTGTGATTGTTATGGCCTCATTGGTTCAGAACTTTAGCAGAGAGACAGTTAGCTGCTCATTTCTCCAACCTGGCAGTGCCATCCAGCAGCCAACCACAGCACTAACATTTGTAAAGATACTGCTTACACAAATCCCACAAGTTACCATGGGAAAATGATGCCTCCAGATTTATAAAAGAAAGAAAGAAAGAACCCTGCCAGAGTTGAACAGATGATCTGTGGTTGTGCTAAGAATCAAGTCCAGTGGTGCTGGATCTAAAGTTGATGTAGTTGCGCTGCCAGTGATGCCTTTTTATGTCATTGTCTTGTCCCTTCTCCATTTTGTTCGTTATTTCATGGAGAACCTTTTTATTAAAAGACATGCTCCTCTGTGGTCCAAGTCTGCATGCTTTCTTCCAACACCATTATCTTTCTACTACACCAGGGGACAAATCTGGGAGGAGCAACCGGTCTCCACATTCTCTCTTTCATTCTGTGGGTAATCTCAGATTTATTCTGTGCATAATCTAGGTGAGTCCCTTTCCTTCGCTTCATAAACAAGAACCTATGTACACTATAGTGCTTATTTCTCACATGAAAAGGAGCAGATTCCAATAGAATATAAGCCCTTTCGAGGAGCAGAGGTATCTTCCATAGATCATTATGAGATCAAGTTCATGTGTTTGTTTCTCATTCATTCATTTCCTTTTTACAAGAGACAGTGAGCCTATTTAATAGAATAATATTCTATAAAATCAAATGTGAAATAACAACATAATATGACCTAAATGTCTGAGTCTCCTCACCCCAATTCAACTTTTGAAACCTTAAACTCCAACATAGCGCTATGAGAGGAGGCCTTTGAGAGGTAATTTGGTCATGAGGTGAAGCCCTCAGAAATGAGATAAATGCCTTATAAATGGACCCCCAATCTCTGCCAGGCGAGGATACAAGGAGAAACCCACAATCTGCTACCCAGATGAGGGTCCTCTCCAGAACATAACCAAACTGGCTATGTGACCCCCAACGTCCAACATCCAAAAGCGTGAGAAATGCATTTCTGTTGTTGGGAAGCCACTCAGTCTATGGCCATCAGCACCGACTCGGAGATCAGAGCAAGCAGCTTTCACAGTCGTTTCTATTCATTTTCTTTAGATTACAGTGGGATCTGATTGTGATTTTTCATTCTCCTCAAAATTCTGTCCGGGAGGGCACATCAAATTCTTGATGTCTTTTCCATAAAAGTGGTTGAAAGGCTGATTTAAGGATCTGGGTAGCTGTCCTCTCCTGATTTAAAAGGAAAGTCTCTGGACCTGGTTGGAGTGTAATCAGACACTGCTCCCTCCCCCTGACTGAAAATACAAGCACAGGTGCAGATTGCACTCTATATAGAAAAAACAATTTGCAGATTATAAATGCCGAGAGCAGGAGAAATAGTCCAGACCTCTGCCTGATGAGACTTTTTCCAGTCATGTGGAACCGCTTTAGGTCATATAATCACTGGAACACAAATATATTTTAAAATTCGGAGGCTGTGTTGTTGCATACTAAATGCAGACTCTGCAAAGCCTCCACCAAGGCGTGTTCATGGAACCGTGGTCAGAGGATCATCAGGCGTTCTGAATTTGCAAGTCAGAAAGAGCAGCACTTCATCAGGGCTGCCAGAAGGCCCAAGGGAAGAGAACATTCCTTTGTGCCTTTCTCCCTTTCTGCCTTTCTGTGGAAGCCCCCCAAACACAGATTCCAGTCACCTGGCTAATCGGTTATGATAGCTGAGTTTCTTGAGCATAATATTTAATGAGCATTGCACAGGTTGTTGGAAGAGATTGAGAAGACAGAGAGAACCAAAACACGGCAGAACTCCAGGGCGGTGGTCGAGGGGGATGGTCTCCATTCAGACTGAGATTGTACATATTCTGTTTCTGGTCTCAGGAGGCAGACTTTCACACCAGAGGGCAATTCAAGCAGCTTACGGCCCCCTGCCAGTCTTCGCAGAGTTGCTTTGAAATGTGTGTTCCTTAGGACAGGCAGCCCCTTCCTCCTTGCTGTTCCCACTTGATTTCTTCTCACCGACTACTGCTTCTGCTCAGTGTCACTTCAGGGATTCCTCTTCTCTCCACATTGATTGCCTCTTCCCAAGCTCCCCTGCTCCTCTCTTCACCTCTGCTGAGGCCTTGTAACTTAGTGCCTGGCTCCATCCCAGCTCCACGAGGGAAGGACTGTTGTTTTGATTCTGTGCCCCAGTGAGCTAGCAGAGTGCCTAGGAAATAGCATTTCCCCAGAAATTATTCATCGAATAAGTTAGTGGATGAATGAATGACCACAATAAAAAGTTAGTACCTTCATGTGTATTTTGGTAGATGTATGAATCCATCGTAGTATTGTCCAATTCATTCAAACTTCCCTATACTACAAGAGAATAGATGAAATGTCTAGCGTTTGAAATTCAGGATCAGAACCGTGGATTGCATTTGAAATAGTGCATCAGTTCCACCTGCCTAACAGAATGAAGACTGGAATAAATTTCTTCTCAGTTCTGATATATGGACATCTGATTCTACATGAAATACACCATAGAAGAGAAAACATGCATTAAGTAGCTATCATTTAAAGGATAATACTTGTTATTCAAGAATATAGAGAAACCAAACTCATGAACAAAATAAATCATAAGTTAATGTTTAGATTATACAACCAAATTAGTAGTTATTGGAAAGGAGGATGAAGAGTGGGAAAACTGAGTAAAAGGAGTCAATTTTATGATAAAGATAGTGTTGTCTATGCAGGTATTGATATATGATCATGCACACTTGAAAGTTATTATATGTTATAACGCAATGTTGCTTCAATACAAAATTTGACAAAAGAAAATTTCAAAAAGAAGAAAAATCCAACGTAATTCTCTTATAATCTCTGTGATATCCATTGTGCTTCATCCTCTCTCTCCTGATTCCTGATCCTTGGCTTGCTCTCAGTAATCTTCGTGCATGTGTGTGTGTGCTTTAATCAGCATTCTAGTCTTTTGTCTTAACCCTATATCTGTAACACAAAGTTATCTGATGGACATCTATATCTGTGTATGCCAAGGGTCTTCAAACTCAGTATGACTCATGCTACAGTCCTTAATTTCTTTCAGTATCTTCATCACCTAACCTCTCCCTGTTTGCTAGTTCAATCATAAGCTCGACACATTTGAATCTTCATAAATTTCTCCCTGCAGTTTAAAAAATGCAGTGTATCATGAAATGCTCGTATCCCTTTTTTCTGTTCATGGCCTTTTCCTTTTGAGTTAGCTTGAAACAATTATCAGGAAATTTTTTTTTAACTGAATCTTATTAGTCACCCCTTTGTTTAAACAGTCACAGACAACACACTGATGCACCTCTATGGCCTGTGATCTGGAGAAAGAAAACTTTTATGTTGATAACTCAGGGTCATCATAAGACCAGCCCAGGTTGGACAGAGTGTGTGGTCTCCTGACCTCAGACTCTGGTCCCCTGAGAGGCACAGATGAGTTACATGGGTTCAGCTCTGCCAGAAAGCATGGTGGCTCTTCTGTATGAGATCAAGGGCCAGGTCTTCTCAGTCTGTAGACAAGAGAGAAGTGGCACCAGGAAGACGGGCCACCCTCGCCGCATTCCAGCATGGCCCATGTTGACCAGTGCCTTTCTTCTAGGAAGGTAATCGTAATTCAACCAAAAGGTCCAGAAATTTCTCTTCACTCAAATTTAGCAAAGACCTAGAAATACTCATTTTTTATACTTGATGTAACTTATTTTTATAGCAACTTTGTTGTCTCCATTGTTTATAATGCCATATTCATATTCATTGAAAGTGCATCTCAGTATATATTTCACAGGACAGCCACCCCCAGAGTCCCAGTGTCCTTTACCAGCACCTTGTCCCCTCTTTCCCTCCCTTCCCCCTTCACAACTCTTGGCCACCATCATCTTGTGTCCTGTGAGTTTGTGTTGGGCTTTATCTGTTTGTTTCACCTCATTTTGTTGAACATGAGTGAAACCATCCTGTATTTCTTTTTCCTTTTGACTTATTCCACATAACATGAACCTTTCCAGCTCCATCCAGGCCGTTGCAAAGGGAACAATGTCATTGTTGTCGGGGCTGTGTCTGGAGGCTGCGTAGCGTGCCAGTGAGTATAGACACCACAGCTTCTTTATCCATCGTCAGCAACTCCCGAAGAAGCCAAAGAGCTTCCCCTAAGGAACTTTCAATGAACCATTTTCACTTAGAAGCAAATTATTGATGCTCACCTGCCCCAATCAATCACCTCATTTCCCAAAAAGTAGAAACACCTGTGATGGCCTTCAAGCCTTTAAGAACAGTTTACCACTTACTAAAGTTTTGTATGCATCTGCTCCATCTATGTCTCTAAGGGAGCCAGGGTTTGTTTAGTAGAGATTCTGAAAGAAAATGGCAGCTTCCAGGAGGCAAGTTTTCGGGGCAGGGCCATAATGCCAGTGTGCGTGGAGATTGGTTGATAAGCCAGCTGTCTTAATTTTCCCCTGCTCCTGACACACTTGGTATTCACAATGAATTTTTTTTGTGGGCTTTTTGGGGGGTTTCTTTTTTCTAACACAATGGGCTGTTAGTGCCAACCTTCCATTTTATTCCAGGCATAATGGTTTGTTAGAAAGTGTTTTGGTTTGTAAAATCCTGGTTAAAGTTAGAGTCTTGATACATATTTTTTATGTGACTTCACTGGACTTCAGTTTTCTCATTTGTAAAAGAGAGATTACAATCTGCATCTGGTCCTGTGGTGAGGATTGTGCAGGACACCATGATAGCTAATGGAATAACACATGCATTAAATAGGCCAAACAATGGGCCCGTAAATGACCGTCATTCTGCATGATCCTAACTCCAGACTCCTAATTGCCATTTGATTTTACGTGGTGGAATTCAGTGCCTTCAAAGGGCTTTCTGTGTGATGACACCTCAGGTTCTGCCTTATTTAGACAGCACACAGACCTAGTCTGACTGAGAGATTACGTTGTTTCACTTCATAGACAAAATTAGAAAACAACTCTGAATGTGTTATCATTGCAAGTATCATTCAGATTGACTCAGCAGTCTTTATATTAATTTCTGAGTACCATATATTTGCTAGATAAAAATGAGTAAGGCCAAGTTCTGCCTTCAGAGTATGTAGCATATATATAGTCATAAACACGTAAATGAGGTCATGAGTGTGTGACAAATACGATATATGCAAACAAAGGATCATGAGGATGGAGAGGAGAAAAGCATATGTATGAAATTTTGCTTGGTCAGAGGATAGTTTGAAGAAAGCCACAAAGAAGGCATCATTAGACCAGGAGCCTGCACAAGCATATGTTGCTAGGGTAGAAAAGTGGAAAAAATATCTACAGGCAGCAAGAACAGCACCTACTACCTATGAAGGAATTCTGGCTGGGGTAGAACCAGTCAGGGTTCTGATTCCCATGCCTTCCTATCTACTTCATTTTGGGTAAATTACTAGACTATCATTCGATCTTATTTGTGACTGGATTCTAACACCTACTAAAAAGGTCTTAATATTGATGGAGCCACATTGTGAGATCTCACTAATTCCATGCTAAGTACATGGAAGCTACCCCATAAATTTTGGATCTGAAGCTGGAAGATGCAGGGTTTATTCATGGAACATAGAGACCATGATATGGGCAGCAGAGCTTGGCCTTTTAATGAAGATTTCTGAGACTATGATCCTTGATTCTTCAAAAAAGTTGTATATGCGTGCTTGGCTAGGTATTGAGGGCTTGTGAGAGTGGTGATGATGAGCAGATTTTATTGATATATGTTTATTTCTTGCTTAGGCCCCCAAATGAAATCATTGAAGTACACGTCTCCGCTGGTCCTAGAGGATTTTTCCTTGTTCCTATCATTGAGGATTTTTATGAGATTGCAGAGCTGAGGTCCCCAGCTTCAGTGACAGAGACTCCGGCCTCTAAACACAGCAGTTAAGATGGTGCTCACTTTGCTGTCCCTACAGTCAGACAAGCTCTGCAGTTGGTGACCCCCCCACTCTGGGTTCCAACTACTCTGAGTTAATATGTCACATGACTGGGGTTATATTCGTCAAACCAGATTCCAAGAGGAAAGAACTATGCACGACTGTTGCCAAAGGCAGTTTGTCCAAACTTCTGTTCTGCATGCCCCACCCCGCTACCTTCACACATGTGCATCCAGGACAGAGTCCCACTGCTGACGCTGGAAACATACATCCAGGAGACAACAGGTGAGATCAAGAGCTCCTGCGGGTGCCTGGTGGAGAACAAGGGAGCGTCTCATGCTTCCTGGAAAGCTATCACTGTTTTTAAATTTTGAGTAGCAAGAGGGTCGCAGTGAAATGCTCCCGATTCACGGTATTAAGTTACTATACACGGGCTGCCTCCAGACAGCAGCCTGTGGACTGACCCTCTGGAGCGTGGTTTTGTTTTTTAGCTCCCAGCTTCAGTTGGAAGGAATAAGCTTAACCACCTGAAACAACAACATTCTACTAGAGTGATCTATTTCCCCATCGAAGTTTGCTTTCTGTGTTATTTTTATTTTTAAAGAGAGTTAACATTCAACTAGCACATTAGCTGGTTCCTGTCTCCCTGAATAGTCTGTTTGTTTCAGGGTGTCCCTCAGCCATGCTGTTGAGCCCTGCTTTCCTCCAGGTTCAGGAAGCTCGAAATATTAATGAGGGCCAAAGCCCCTTGCATTTGGGGCTCCTTCCCCAGCACGCACGCCATTAAACACAATTTCCCAAGGCTTTTTATAGCTTGGAAAACCTGACCAGGAACAGAAGAGCATGAGGCCAATTGTGCATCGTAGTCATTTTTTAAATGTCATTGAGGCAGAAGGAATTGGGAGCCTGATGGGAAGCCAGCTCATAATTTACATTAAGTATCTCAGGAGATTGGTAGAGATGAGTGATTCTCAAAGTGCGGTCTCCAGGTCAGTAACATCAGCTTTGCCTGGGAAATTTGTGAGAAGTGCAAATGACTGAGTCCTATCCCAGATTTGCTGAGTTAGAAGCTCATCAGAAATTCGGGGGATGGTCCCAGCCATGGGGTAACCTTCCAACTTAGAAAAACCTTTATTGTTAATGTTTGAGAAGCACGGGTGTCTGTCAGGAACCTCAGGGTTTCGGCTTAGGTGGTGCTGGGTCCTGTTCCTAGTTCTGCCATGGAATACATATTCAGTTTAGGAACATTTGTAATATATCTGATCTTTACTTTCTTCTTCTGTAAAATGGAAACGGTGTTACAGTCTACTTTAACTCCTTGCGTTTGAAGGGTGTTAATAATAAATGACATTTAGAAATATTTCATTTGAAATAATAAAATAAATATTAATAAAGTACTTTGAAACCTGCGAGTGCTTCACCTATGTAACACCCAGGTGAGACTTCCTTTGGGGACCATTCTCACCAGCTGCACTGGGGCATCTGAACTACAGAACAGGTGGTCTCACCCCAGTGCCGCAGTGCTGTAAGGCATTCAGTTCAGGTGCTTGATTGATGGACAGACAGGGCTTTTGTGTGGAAGCCGAGGAAAAATGAAAGATGAATTCCGCAGGCAGAGAAAATAGCATGTGCTTTTTGGAGGCAAGAGAGAGCATGGTGTGTTCTCTTGTGCAGAGCTGAGTGTGAGTACATCCAGAGCAGAAGATGCTCACAAGTGTATATAGATACCT
>RJWH01004735.1:40371-97643 GCA_004363575.1 Solenodon paradoxus | reverse complement strand
TCTCTCTCTCACCCCTATTTCTCTCTCTCCTTTCTCTCTTTTCTCTCTTCTCTTCTCTCTCTCCTCCCCACCCCACCCCCACCCTTCCCCTCAACTATAAAGTTAATGCTCATAAACATATTTGAAAATACAACCACAGAGCACGGAAAGAACAAAACCAGGCAGCCCCCTCATGCCACAAGTATGTTGGCACTCTGGTGACTCCCTCTGCCCCATGCTTTAGACAGTACCATTGGACTTATTTCTCAATCAATTAAGACTTGTCTCCTTTTCACTCTGAGCTCCCCTTCTGCCCAGAACTGTCTCCTGCCTTGATGAATACCTGGGGCCGGAAGCCTTCCCCGGCTTCTGGAATATATCTCCTGAGGAATGGTTTTCAGAGGTGGGTAGCAGGTCAGAGAGCACAAGAGTTCCATCCCTAAGACCCTCTTTAAAGGTCATTCTTTGTGCTGTCAGAACCAGAGACCAGCACGGGGAAGAGTATCTCTCCACCTGGGAGCCCTCCACAATCTTTCTCTTGTAAATGTCCAGAGACGTATCAGCTGATTTCTTTCATACCACTTTTTTTTTTCTTTAAAGGAAAGATGCAAATAGGAAAGAAAGCAAGTAGGCAGGCAGGCAGGGAGAGAGAGAAGTAAGAAGCATCTATTTATTTTTATTTAGTTGTTCATTTTGGTTGTTGCCTCCAGCTCTGGGTCACAAACCTAGGACCTTGGGATATACATGGACTGTGCTCAGCTGGAGGCAGCAGACTCAAATGCTAAACCACCAGGGTGCATCGAGTTCTTTATATATTTTGGATAGTAGCTCCTTGTCAGATGTATGATGTGCAAACATCTTCTCCTATTCAGTAGGATCTCTCTCTTTCATTCTTTTCTTTTTTTTTTTTTTTTTAAAGAAGGTAGGAATGAAGGAGAGCAGGGGAGGCAGGAAGAGAGAGAAGGAAGAAGCATTTCTAATTTATTTTATTTAGTTCCTCATCTTGGTCATTCACCCTGGCCCCAGGATGTGGACATCGTCCAGTGCCCCCAGGGCATGACTTTCTTTTCATTTTGATGATAGTTTCTTTTGCCGTGCAGCTGTGTAGTTTGGTGTAGTCCCATTTGGTTATTTGGGATTTTATTTCCCTTGGCATTGGAGATGGTTTCCAAAGGCATTTCTTAAGAACTTTTAAGCAGGTGCAAGACTCGGCCGGTGCGGGGTTGTGGTGTTCGCCAGGAGATGAATGAAGGACAAGCGTACCTCCAGGCTTACTGCTGGACACCAAAAACCCTGAGTTCACGGGAAAGGAGGCAGGAAGCGTGCACTCTGCTCTTGTCAGCCCTTCCCCTCGTCCTGAACTGCAGAAGACTGAGCCCCCTTGGGCTTCGGGGACCGCATTCCTGGGGAGTATTTATTTTTGCATTGATTTTACTGAACTGAGTATTTCCTTTTCCATTTGCTGTCATTTCATAGCACACGTGCTGACCCTCCTCCCTGCTTCTCTCTGCCTTGGGGGAAAAAACAACAACAATGAATAAGTAAAAGCTCCTTGGAGAGCCTGCCATTGGTTAGCTGTGTGACCTGGGGCAGATGACTTCACCCCTCTGGGCCTGTTGTTCTCTCTGGAGAATGGGGATGCTCGTGAGCATGAAGTGAAATGATGCCCCTCCGCCCAGGGTTGGCCACATCACTGCAGGCAGCTGCCACATGCGACCCAGTGATGGCGACTTCAGCTGCGTGTCCCCTCTGTCGGAAAGGCTGATCTCTCCATGTCCTCTCTTCAGAGATAAATGGGGCTGAGAGTGATTCCTGCCCCCCAGAGTTGTGGGGGAGCAAAGGAGCCTTCCAAGATAAGACACAGCACCTCAAAATCGGCAGAGGGCTCGTTGGTCACCAGATTTGCCTTTGGGTTCCCCACCCCGAGGCCACTGGCCACAGGGAGACCCCAGGCCCAAGCAGGCGGCTGGGCCAAGAGGCGTGAAATGCCTGGGGCCAGTCTCCAGGCTGTGCCGTTCAGCGCCTCCTGGCCGGCCTGCCCCTGCCTCTGTATTCGAAACTTCACAATCATCTGCCAAGGTGGGGCTTCCTCACCCCCACTGCACAGAAGAGGGGCCGAGGTCATCCTTCCAAGCCTGTGCTAGCCCCGTGGCAGTCTGCAACACAGGCTGTGGCCCAGCCATGACATCTGCCACAGCCAGCTGACAGGGGCGTGGGCAATGGCTCCTGGACTGCCCGCCCCTCCCTGACTCCCAGCAAGTGCAGCACCCTGACCTCTTGCCCGTGGCATGGGCATGAGGCTGCCAGCGGGGCTTCCCTGTCAGAGCCCAGCTGGCTTTGCAAACTGCATTTTCATTGCCCGCTAAAGTTCCCGGGAATGTTGGGGACTCAACTCAGCCGCTACCCCCTAACTCAGAGAGCGGGGTGACCTTGGAGGGACCTGGTTCCCCCTCCTGGAAGTCTCAGCTCTGACTGTAGGTGGGGCCGCCAATGGCCCCGTCCAGCCAGGAGGGCTGTGAAGTGCCCTGTGTGACAGGACCGCACTGCTGGCACTTGCCGCTCCGCCCGAGCAGGAGCCGGGCTCACTGGCATTTCCTGAGCTGCTGGGCACGCCAGGGTGGGGCCGGGGCTGGCACCCATCACAGTCCACAGCCGATTGCTCATTAATCTACCCTCCACAGCCGCTCCAAAATAACTGAATTAGCCTGGAAGAGCTGCTGGCAGCCTGCCAGGGAGGGGTCTGCAGAGCCTCCTGATGAGGGGCCCCCACACTGCAGGGAGGAACCCTGATAGGAGGACAAGAGCCCCCCCAGGAATGTGCCCCTTCCTTGTCACAGGGACCTGGCGCACCGTGGCTCCACCTTCTAACCCAGTAGAGTGCATGTGGAAACTGAGGCTCAAAAAGGCCACGCAGACCCAGCACACCAGAAGGGACCCCTCTGTGGTGCCCCCAAGAGGGGACCTGAGAGTGGATGTTTGTCACTACAGGATGGAGGGGTGGACAGGTCTCAGTCTTCGGCAGAGTTGCCGGGGTCTCCCAGAGGGGAGAAATTGGTGTCAGCTTCTGCCCTCGCCAGAAGGGTGCCAGGTTGGCCTCTGGAGGGACTTTGGGCCACAGAAGGGAACTGGCCAAATGCTGGGGGAAGAGAGTAGGTGCTGTGAGGCCAAGTGGGACAAGGCTTTAGGCACTCTGGGGGGATGGGACCCCCAGGCCCAGCACTGGATGCCGTTGCCCCTTGGGGAGCTTGGCCATAGTCTCTGACAGGATGGTGTCAGGAATTCCCCCCACACACAGGGACCTGGGGAGCCCAGGCCTGTAGATGATCCAAGCTGGGTAACCAGGGTGACTCAGGCAGAGACAGGACAGAGCCATGGGCCTCCAGAGCCTTTCTTCTCCGCCATCCAGCAAGCGTGCCCTGGCCCAGGCACACTGAATGCCCAGGGAGCTCTGCCCCAAGTGTTGGTCCAAGATGGAGTTCACCGCTCCTCGTGGGCCCCTCTCTCCCACCTCAGAGAACAGCCCTGTCAGCCATGCCCCCAAGCCAGGCACTGCTGCCTCCCTTTCCCTCACTCCCTGGTCTCATCTACACCCTAGTCCTGCCTCAACCCTCAGAATCTCTCAGAATCTCTCAGAATCTCTCCATTTCTTTACTCTCCCATCCCAGGTGAACCCAGGCCACCAGCAGGAACCCTCCAGATGGCTGCCAAGTCCTCATGCCCAGTTTCCTGCTCTACCAACCCCTCCACCACGCACACACACTTCCATCAACTGTCACGGAGATCTTTCCAGAACTCAGACCTGGCCAGCTCCCCGCCACACACACACACACACGCACACACGCACACATATACATTGCCCTCTCTAACCTGGTCTTGCAGGCCCCCGGGCCATCACCTGCTCACCGAGACCTGAGGAGCAGAGCAATTTAAAACAGGGGCACCAGCTTAGCTAGAACTAGGTCTGATCCTGGGTGGGCCACGTGCTCCCAGATGATTCGCAGCAGCGGGCCGAGCTCTGCCCTCACCTGGTAGAGCAGTTGCTCACAGCTTTCACTGGGAAGGGCTTAATGAAGTGCTGGAGGTGGGGAGGGGACCTTAGAAGGTGCTGGCAGGCAGCAGTCACACACAAGGCACTGGCTACCTCCCACGCGTCGCCCAGACCTCAGCTCCAATGCCCCGAGTCTTCATGCCTCTGAAGCTGGCCCTTCTCCTGGGCCCCACCAACCCCACGCTGCTCTGCATCTGCCTGTTCTCTGGTCTTGTGTCCACTGTCGGCATCTCAGGAATAGGGCCTGAGACAGATGTGAATCATGCTCATGAGTGAGTGAGTGAATGGCATATGGATCCCTGTGGAAGGACATGGTCACATGGAGAAACAGGCTCACATACACATGAAGTACCCCCTTTGCCATTCATGGCTTAGATGACATAGAGTCAGAAGGAGCCCCTCGACCATCTTCACCCAGGAGTTTCATCCACAAACCCTTGGCACAGTCTAACCTAGCCTGAGCCACAGAAGAATGGCCCAGAGGGTTTCCTGAGGCTCCAACAGCTTGTGTCCCGCAGCAGTCACAGCAGCACTGGGGCCTGCAGAGGGCAGCCGAGGGCCTCAGGCGTGCTGAGCAGGGCCGTAAAGGGGGTGTGGAGTTAGAGGCTGCCAGCTGGCAAGCGCAGGGCCTGGCAGTGCTGCCAAACACCCACTTGCACCAGCCGTTAGCTTCCAGAGCCTGCCCATCCGCTAGCAGGCATGCTGGGCCCAGGCTGCCCTGGGGTGTCCTGCCAGGGAGAGGCAGCCTCGGGGAGGGGAGGGCAGGGCAGACCGATCCTCCACTCCCATCTTCCCCCACACACACAAGATGAGGATGCCAGGCTGGAAGCCAGGGCCACCCTCGTCTCCAGTATGGCCTGGGACAAGTTACAGCACTTTCAGGGCCCCAGATGCCTCTTCTGCACCATCCAGGGAGGTCCCAGTGTTCCCTCTATGCTGACCACCCAGAGTTGGCTGATTTGGACCCAGTGAGGGGCAGTGTATGGAGGACTGCTGCCACAAGAGGGCGCCCGAGCTTCACCCCGCAGGGAGCCAAGAGGGGCTCAGTGCTGGGAGGGGGCTCTGAGCTGGAGCGAAACCTTGGGGGATGGGGTGCATACTTGTGTCCAACCCCAGACACGGCCCTTGACCACATTTAGCACTTTTCATTCGCCGGCCACGCTACCTGGCTTCCGTCGATGTGTGCTGAAACGACACAGACGAAGGAGGTTTTCGCGCTGGGTGTTTCACAGCTGCGGAGAGCAGCTCAGTGGTTCTGATTTGCCCCTCACACGGCTAGTAGACACGCAGGAGGCGATCCCCCTGGGCATGGCTGCTGGCAGAGCTTTGGAAAAAGTGTAGGACCTACGGGGTCCCCAGCATTCAAGGCCTCAGAGCAAGGACAAGCCCGGGTCCTGGCCGCGCCAGGAGGCCCTCTGCCAGAGACCAGCCGCTTCTCTGGGCAGCACCAAACAGGAATTAGAAAGCACTGCTGTGAGCACTTGGCAAGCCCACGGAGAATCACTGCTCCCATGCATGAAAGGAGCATTCATGAGAGGTAGAACTTGCCAGAGGCCACAGAGCTCGTAGTTCCAGCACCCTGGCCCCAGAATCCACGCTCCCCTCCCTGTGCTGTGTCTGGGAGACTGTGGGACCACTCCACCTGGAGCAGTGGTGACTTAACATCAGGCTGGTCCATAGACCCCACCCCGGAGGGAAGACAGACAGGGTACAAGCAAATCATCCAGGACAGGCGCTGGCCCCCGATCAGCTGGGAAGCCAAGGGTGATCTGAGGGGCGGTAACCCCTGAGCTGAGTACTGAAGGAAATAGCAGAGGAAGGGATCTGGGGGTGGGATCCTCAGAGGCACTGGGCTGGGCCTCCTGCCCACTGGTGTCATTCACTAGCCGTGGCTGGCTTCACGCAAGGCCCAGGAGAGCTGACCCTGTGTGTGCGGGTGGGTATCCTGTGCTCCCCCACAGTGGCCTGCTGGTCCTCTGGCACTGCTGCTAAGGTGAGACTCAGGCCAGGGCACTTGGTCACCATGAGGTCAGGGTGGGGTCATCCAAGGGTCACCCTTGGGCCATGACGGGGTCACGGGTGCAACTGGAGCCAGCTCTCCACCAATTTTCCAGCTCCTTCCCTCATGAGAGTCACCTCTATCTCCTCCGACTGTATGGGGGTGAGATGTGGGTGTTACAGCAAATCAGAGCCAGAGCAGGGCCTGCGTGGGCAGGGGTAGGGGCACCAGCCATGTCCAGGCTTGCTGCCCTCTGCATCGCCGGCCTGGAGCCCAACTCAGTGACTCAGCACTGTGAGGACCTGACAGCCACCTCCCCAAGACCTCCGTCCCTAACTGGACAGGAGAGGCCATCCCAGGACCCCCTCCGGGATTCGAGAGGCAGGCTCCTGCCAAGGCAGCCTCCCCCTCCACCAGCCACCAGGAGAGGGGTGTGGAGGGGCCCAGCAGGAGGCGTCCCAGCACCTGTGCCAGCAGAGGCCAGAAAGGACCACAGGCTGGCTGAGTGGTCCCACCACCTCAGGTCTGAACGCTGCCTTGCTGCCGCTCCCCACTGTGGTGAGACCAGGACGACCCACCATGTCCTGCCTCCATCCTAGGAAGTCCCAGCCCCTGAGCCCCCAGCCAGCCCTCTGCCTGTCAGTTCTGGGGTCAGGCATCACCAAGAAGCCCTCTCACCTCTGCACCCTCTGGGCCCCACCTTTCTTCTCTCCTTCCTGCGACCTTTTTTCTAGGGACTGTTAGGCCCCGCTCCCACTGCCTCAGCACTGCGCCCCACGCCACACTCTACCACGCTGCTCGGAGTCACGCATCACATCCTCGCTGACTCCAGCGAGCGCAGTTCAGTTCCTGGCCGAACTTGTGGCCAGCAGACTGGCTCCCGCTCCACTTCATGCCCCACACCTGTAGGGACCCCTCACGCCCGTGAAGCGCCCCTGCCAGCAGCTCTGTGAGGATGTGTTAAGGCCAGCACCAGGCTCCACACCGGCGTCAGCTGACCGCAGTCACACAGCCTATGTCATCGGTCAACAAGGTACCCACAAGGGTATAATGATGTCCCCATTTGCAGATGGGACACCCAGGCAGAGAGGCTAACTGGGTTGTGTAGGGTGGGACAGCTGAAAAGCCTCCTGGTCACACTGTCCTTCCCTGACACCCCACAGGAACCTCAAACTCTCTGTGTCCAAAACAGGCACATGGTCAGCCCTGAACTTATCCTAAACCAGCTGCTCTTTGGATCAGACCACTAGTGGTGCCTGAGCTGTGGACAGCGCTACTCACTGCCCACAAAATGCTGGGCAGAGCTCCAGGCAGAGCGAGTGGTCGGTGCAGGCCATTGTCTCGCAACTCTCCGCACTGGACTGCATCCTCTAGGAGATGGGGTACAGGGGAGGTCCCGGGCCGGCCGACAGGAGGGCTCTGGGGCTCTGCTTGCAGTCAGCATCCGGGACTTTTGGCACTCAATCAATCCGAGAGGCAAGGATCTATAACCACCCTGCAGTTTTGGCATGAATGTACTGCTTTTCAAAAACAAAACTCCAAGGTGCTGTAAAAAGTGGGGAGCTGGAAGATTCCCTGCAGTCAAGCAGGGTGAATTGGTGCCTACAGATACGAATCTCCCCACCAAGAGGTGGCAACTTGGGTGGGTGAGCTTCGGGATGCTAATGAAGGCCTGCTGCCTGGAAGCCAGCTTTGCCCTGGGGGCCGGTGAGGAGCTAAAGCTGTGTGGGGTAAGGAGGAACAGGATCTCTGCTCCCCAGGCTGTGTGATTCGGGCAAGCCCGGACCCCACTCTGCGCTGCAGTTTCCTCCCCTGTAGCTGGGGCTGCTCCACGTCACTCAGACGAGGTAAGTTCAGGGCCAGGGGTGGGGCTTCACAGTGATGGTACAGCCATTTCACGCCTTGGGCATAGCTCTCAGGATGTATAAGATCCAAATTCGACACTGTTCTCTGAGTGTAACTGTCCCCATGAGGCAGAGTTGAGCTCCCAAAGGATGGAACTCAAAAGTCCTTCTCTGAGCAACCAATGGGGAGGGAGGGCAGATTCCATCCCAGTCTCTGCTCCTTTTACTAACCAAAACCAACCGCCCCCATTCTACAGATGATGAGACTGAGGCCGGATTCCTGAACCAGGGTCTTAACTTCTAGACAGACACGGACTTCTAAACTTCCAGCCCCAGCCTCGCCCACCTCCCTGCTAGGTGAGCTCACGTCCCTGCATAGGGCCCACCCGTGCCCCGGCCCCCAGTCTCCCCCTCAGCCCCCAGCCCCCATGCCTGACAAAGAACATAAATCTTGGAGCCACAAAACCTACCTCTGCACTTAAATAGAGGGGCAACCAGAAACAAGCCTGTACCCTCTCTCTGAGCCTCAGTGTCCTTATCTATAGAATGGGAAGATGATGGTAGCTGCCTCTGGCCATTTAATAGCTTCTAAAGCACAGTGCCTGGCCCAGAGTAAGTAATCAACCAAAGTTAAGCAGTTTAAAGATTCTCACAATCTAAGTCTGAGATAGAATCTATATCCCATTTTACAGATATGTAAATCAAGACTCAGAGAGATTCAGCAGCTTGTCCAAGCTTACAAGAGCTCAGGAGCTGCAGGAGCAATGGGGAGGAGTGAGGGGAGCAGGAACTGGGGTCCAAGCCAGATCTGCTGTCTCCAAAAGGATCAGGCATCAGGATGAATGAGGAGTTGGCCCCACCCACCAGAGCCTCTGGGAAGAGGAAGGAATGGGGAGGGTTAGAAAAGGAAATGGGGAGGGAGGGTGCCAGGACAAAGGTGAGGCAGGGGGCAGGGGGCAGAGGGTCAGGGTCCACAGGGGTCAATGAAGGAAGTGCCTAGGCCGCCAGTGGGTGCCCTCGCCCTCCATTATCTGGTAATCAGTAACCTTGACAGCTCAGCATCCCAATAATCCCTTTGGGCAGGGATTTAGGACTGGCAGTCCCCACTGACAGGGCCCAACAGAGCCTCCCACCCTTAGAGCCAGAGCCAGAGTTCTGCCCCCTCCACTGGCGGCCCAGCCTGCCTCCCAGGGGCTCCCTTCTGGGCGGCAGAGGCAGGAGATAGGCCACAGCCTGAGCGGCTTGAATGGCCTCCAAGCAACCCCAGAGACTTGGGGCACCTAGAGCAGCCCTGGAGGCCCCACCCATCTCTCCCCAAGCCCCCCAGCAGTTGGGAATTCCTGCAGTTCTACCCTTTTGACCTAAGAAGATTCCTTTTTACAGCTCTGGCTGTAAGCCGGCTGTGAGACCAAGGGCAAGTGGCTTCCCTCTGGGACCCGGCTTCTCCAGGGCAAAGGAGCGCTGAGCCACCAGCTGAGAGGAGCTCTCCAACCAGAGATGCTCAGGATGTGGAATCCCAGAGGCCCAGCGGTAGAGCGCATCTCAGCCTGCGATGTCCTGATACCAGTCTGCAGTCCACTGATTCAGGGCCCGTGGGGAACCTAGGCGATGTATCTAGGGGCTCTCCTCCCCCACAGAGATAGGGTGCCTTCCAAAACCCTTGAGGCTTCATCCCCTGGGTCTTGTCAGACCCCTTGCCCAGAACGGGCTTCTAGTCTTCAATCCCATTACAACTCCTCCATGGGATTCTCCTTCACCAGCATGCCCTGGTGGAATAGTGGTTTAGTCAGCTGTCTCCAGCTGAAGTGCAGTCCACATAAAGTCCAAGGACCCGGATTCACATCCTGGGCAAAGGAGAACAACCAAGATGAACAATTAAATAAACGCTTCTTCCTCCTCTCTCTTCCTACCTGCCTGCCTCCTCGCTTTCACTCCTGCCTGCTCCTTTCCTTTAGAAGAAAACCAAAAAACAGTGAAAAAGGAAAAATTCTCCATCACCTTCTCTCAGCCCAGATCTTCTCCAGCCAGAACCGACCACAGCTACTATCTTTCCATCCTTCCTTCCCACCCAGGACAGGAGTCTGGTTTGTTGTTCTTCTAAAATGTGCATAAGCCGAAGGCACTGGTGCTAAGTGCCAAACACATCACACTTCTACTCCTGTGTCCTGCACAAAATTACTGCCCTGCAAGCTCTAGAGCCACCCCTGCCCTCGAGGGCTCCCGGTGCAGGTCCCCACCGCTGCACCCCCCCGCCCCGCTAGGCTGAACTTCGTCAACACAGATGAGATGTGAGAGGCCTGTTTCTAAGATGATCTTTTTGCGGCAGATCAGGTTGTCCACAGCCCCACGAGGACAGCAGCTGAGCAGTCCTGTCCCTGGCAGTGCCCAACAGAGTGGATGCCCGGAACAACTGCTGGGGGGCAGAGAGGTGGCTACACTCACGCCCCTGTTCCAGCAGCTGCCGTGACAAAGCCAGACCCCTTGACCTGACGCTCGGGGCTTCCTCCAATGTCTGCCACCTCTGTAGCCGCACTCCCTGCAGCCTGCCTTGTAGGACACATGAGAGGCACAGGCGAGGACACCCACCCGCCCTGACCAGGCGCAGACTCTCTTTCTGCCGGACCCCGCCCCGCCCCATGTACCTGCTCCAGCTGCTGCCTCCTGACATTCTGGAATCGAACAGGCTCAAGACTCCTGGGTCTGATACTTTCTCTGTGGTGCCCCCAGCCCCCACCCCAAGACTGCACTGTCCCTTCTCCCTTACCCAACACTGCCTCATTCCGCCGAGTGACCTGGAGCCACCACACGGAGCTGAGCATGGAGGGTCAGCTATGTCACACACCCACATCCTCACCTACACAGCCTGGGGATGCTCACTATCTCGCTCTAGGCCTCAGTTTCCCCTTTGTGAAATGGCACAGTCAGGCCAGAGGGAGTCTATGGTTCCTTTGGCTTTGATGTCTCCTGCGGGCACTACCCAGTAGGTACAAATAAAGAGAAAGCACCCCTGCTGGTGGTGGGATGGGAGGCACTGACGGGCTGCAGGTGTTCTAGTGGCAGAATTCCACGTGTGACGGTCGGCTCTGGGATCAGACTGCCTGGGCTGGGACGCCCGAGTCTCAGGTTTCTTGTCTGTAGGATGGAGATCATGGGGCAGGGTGAGGGTAAAACGAGCTAGTGCACCAAAGCAGCTGGAAGTGTCTGGCATGCACAAAGTGTTCTGCAGAGCTTAGCTCCCATAGCACAACCAGTGCCCACTGTCGCACAGCCAGGTCCTGGCGTCCACACCAGGGACCAGTGGCCAGAGCGAAGGGTGGCAGCAGTGTCTCCCTGGCACCACCAGAGAGCGCCATGATGCAGCCGAAGCCGCCCCAGTGCACC
The DNA here is from genome assembly GCA_004363575.1 of Solenodon paradoxus. Taxonomy (NCBI): domain Eukaryota; kingdom Metazoa; phylum Chordata; class Mammalia; order Eulipotyphla; family Solenodontidae; genus Solenodon; species Solenodon paradoxus. The sequence goes on along the minus strand of RJWH01004735.1, from coordinate 86,392 downwards.
TGCCCTGGGCTGCCCTGACTCAGGGGGTCCAGCCAGACACTCAGGAAGGAAGGGCTCTGCCAGCCAGAAGCCCGCCAGCTGGGAGGGGGAGGGCGGAGGGCCAAATGTCCAACTGCCCTTTCTCCAGAAGCTGCCCCACACCCCCATAGCTTGATAATCTATCCGTTTCTAATGCAGCCTGGGACCAAAAGCAGACCTTCTTTCTCACCAGAGCCCATTTAACAGATGAGGACTGAGGCCTGGGAGGGCCTCTCTGTGCAGACTGACTTCCCTGCACATCTCACTAAGCTTCCCACGGTGTGATTCCCCCCAAACAAGGCTTGGGGAGCCAGTGCCTATGCCCGCCTCTGACCTCCTCTATGGGGGGAAAGAGACAGCCACAGACAGGAAGAAGCACACCTGACAGTGGGGAGGTCTCAACAATGGGGGCTGGAGAGAGTAGTGGGGCACAGTGGGAGAGACAAAATGTGGGGGAAACAGGTGAGGGGGCATGGAAAAGATGTATAAAAGAGAAAGCACATGGATGAGAAAGGAGGAAAGAGAGAGAAAAGGGAGAGATCCAAAAGGGCAGACAGTGATGTCAGAAAAGAGAAATGAAGTCAGGCAGGCAGACCAGGAGATAGGAGACAGACTCAGAGAGCTGGGCAGGAAGAGGGAAGCACACCCCCAGCCCCCAAGGCCACCCCTCAACAGCTTTACCCTGGGTTGGAGCCTGGGGAGCTGTTTTCTCTCCTGGGAGTGCAGAACTTTTACCCTCACTTCTTGGTTCCAGCCCCTACCCCCACCCCAGCAGGGCTTGCCAGACAGACACCCCCTCTTGGGGGTGGTGGTTGAGGCGGCTCCCTGGGGCCCCAAAGGCAGACAGGTAGGGTCCCTGGGGCTGCGTTGCTAGGAGATATGCCCAAGGCCCCAGCCTGTCTCCTGAGCCTCTCCCAGGGCAGGGTACACACTCACCTGGGGGTTCACCTGGGACCCAGGTGCCCCCAGCTCCTGCCCCTCCCAGCCCTGGCAAGCCTCAGCCCCAGAGCCTTTGGGCGCTGAGCAGCAGCAAGGAGGCTGGGACAGCAGAGGGAATTCCCACTTGGTGAGCAAGCGCCCACTGTCTGCCAGACCTGTCCACAGCTGGGGCTGGTGTATGATGAGAAGCACTCAAATCCCAGGCAGAAGCTCACTCTCTTTTCTGTGTCTCTCTTCTACCAGCTGCGTGACCCTGAACAAGCCACTTCCCCCCACCCTCAACCCCGCTGAGTCCCAGGGCCTCATCTTTAAACAATGATAAGAGTAATACGGGTTTCACAAGTCATCCAGAGAAGAGCCTTTATGTGGGCAGTGTGAGGGCAGGGGAGACTGGTTTCCAGCTCTGTCCTGGGCCGGCAGCTGGGAGCATTGCTGGCCTTACTCCCCCACCAGCCTCCCTCTGAGCCCAGAGAGCAGGTCCTGTCTCATTCACTGCAGCCTCTGGGAAAGGGGCTGCCCTGACCCCTGCCCCACACGCAGGCAACTAGAGCACAAATCCCAGGACTTGGACAAAGCCACACCCACATCCCTGTGTGTTGCTTTGGGACTTGGGTAAAAACAACTTACCTCCCAGGCCTTGGTTTAGTCCCTTAGCAAACTCATGTACCCTCACAGGGGTCTGGAAGTGGGTATCACCATTATCCCCATTTTACAGATGAGGAAACAGAGGCATGCAGTCAGAGTTGGGGGGGCCTCTGCCCAATCTCTCATAACTAGGTAGTGGCGAGAAGGCACTTGGACCCAGACAGGTGGTTTCCAGAGCCTAGCTCTAGCCCCAGCCCCAGAGACTCCCCATGGTGAGGACAGAGGGCTGAGCCTCCTCTTGCACACTCCCACTGCTGCTCTGGGGGGTTGGCTTGGGTTGGGCAGGCCTGGAAGCCTTGCAGACAGCAGGAGAGCCAGCTCCATGCCAGGCTGCAGCTCAGGCCTCCAGCTGCGATTTCTCTACCCCGCTTCACCTTCCTTCACCTTCCTTCCTTCACCTCCCTTCAACTGGATGCTCACCTGGGCCATCAGTCTCTGGGGTGGCACTGGCCAGGTCCCTAGCAGACTGCAGGGATAGACCCAAAGAGCTTCAGAAGAGGCCTCCAGGGGAGATCCTTCTCCTGGGCACTGGGGCTGCCTCTTGGGGGACATCTAAGAAACACGGTCCTCTCAGCCAGGGCCTGGCTTTTCCAGCACACTCTGGTGCTCCAGGGCAGGTGGCCATGCACTGGGCATCCAGCCCCAAGCCCCTGACCCAGCTCACTCCCTGCCTCTGTCACCTTCTCATGCCTGGAGCCTCAGCAGGCTCAGCCTGAGGCAGAGTGTGGCGGCTGGGGAAGGCTGTTGACAGCTGTGCCCAAAGCTGCTCAGGCTCGACGCCTACTCTCCAAGGCAGGCCCATGGCTTTATGGAGGCAGTTGCTTTATGGAGGAAGATGCCAGAGGTCCAGGCCAACCTTCTCCCACGCCGGCAGCATGAGGCCCAGAAGCCCCTGACCTCTCCCTTACAGTGCAGTGATGAAAGAGACCAGCACAGGCCAGGCCTCGGCAGCAGCCCCTCCACAGATGCCAGCTCCCTTCCATCCTCCTCTATCCCACCCAGGGGTGCTGGTCAGGAGCCTGCAGGTTCTTTTCCTCAGAAGATGGGTCCTGGAGAGAACCAGAGGGGACATCAGAGGGAGGGGGTCAGGGGATGATGTCGCCTGGGGTAGGGTTGGGGGCATGCCAGCCACAGGTCTGGGCAGTTCCCCACCAGGTGTGAGATGTCCCTACTCAGCATCACTCATCCTCCTTCATCCTGGAGATGTGGCCCTAGCGGGCTCCTGGATTTGCCTTCCTCTGCTTTCTCTCCTCAGTCCCCAGACAGATACACCCTCCAAAAGGAGCTTAACTGCATCAGGCCTTCCTAGCTATGGGCCTCTGTGCACCTGAGATATGGCGACGGCCTGGACAGTGGGGTCTTGGGTCTCAGACTATGTGTGAGATGGGGAGTATGTGGAGGGTGTGACCTAGTCGCGGGGAGGGAGACATGCGGGTGCACACAAGCTTGTGTGCTCATGTGTGTGTGAGTACCTGTGTGCGTGTGCCTTGCTCTGCCCTGTGTGCTATGCACACATGCACGTAGCGGTGTAGCAGATGAGTCTTCCTGGCTCCTCTGAGTCTCTCCCCTTTGACCCTTCCCTCCTCCTCCCTCATCTACTTCCTCAACCCCGCTCAGCACCCTCTGCCTCCTTCCGCCCTGAGACCCAGCAGCCAGGCTGCAGGCCAGTGAGTGGGAGCTAATCATGCTGGGATGCTCCTGAGGACCCACTAATCCTCTTAGTTCCCACCTAACCCCATAACCCATGACAGAACTGTCCCCTGCTTGTGCTCAGCTGGCCTGCAGGCACCATGACCAGGTTCGTTAGTAACAATGAGCACCAAACCCTGGCTGGGGGTTGAGAAGGACATTCTCAATCAATAAGACCCTTTGGTTCCTGACTCTTCCTAGGAGGTGGGCTTTTTGATTACACACTTAAGAGCTGAGGGGCACTAGGGCCTTGGAGAAGGAGAGGGGCTTCCTGTAAGTCACAAAGCAGGTCAGCAGATCCTGGAAGAAATCTCTTAGCTCAGGCCACTCCCTGGCTTGAGGTCATAGGCAAGTGCAGTGGGGCGCTCCCTGGGGAGACTGAGAATCCCAGGGCTCTGACATCCTGGGGGTCTCCTCCAGAACTCAGGGCTCAGCTCCTGGGGCCCCAACCTCCATCCTCTGTTTCCTCTCCTTGCCTTCTGCTTCCACCCACTATCCAGAGTTTCCTGCCTGCAGCCTCCTGATAAATCCACCTTATCTCTGCCCTTCACAGCTCGCCTGCCCATCCTTTGGGGTCACATGTTCTCCTCAGGATCCCCTTGATGTCAGTCCAGCCTGCCAGCCAGTCAGTCCCCCATGTGACCCTTCTGGGGCCTCTCACTGGCTCATTCGTGGCACAGCTGTCAGGAGAACATGTTGGTCTGGTCCCACCAGTGCGATCACAGGACCATCCTGGACCGCCCACCCCACCTGGGTGCCCCTGCCCTCTGTGTCCACGTCAGCTTGCTCCCCCTTCACCCCTTACTTGTGCATGGACAGGGTGAGGAGACCCTGTTTTGGAAGAAGCTCCTCTGGTTTAATGCTCACACTCCAGGGGAGCTAGAGAGGGAGGTTCCTGTCCCCGGGCCCCTACTGGTGCTGGGCACCTGGCATCTGCCTCCTGAGGGTCTCTTCTCTCCCTCCAGTCCTTCCAGGGGACAAGACCCCTTAATCCTAGGTCTACACAGACTTCTCTTCTAGTCCAGGTGATGGCCCAAACTTAGATGGCCCTGGGCAAGTCCCTGCCCATTTCACCCATAAAATAGAGGAAAAGGATGAGATCTCTCTGTGGTGGCCGGATTCCAAGGAAGTTCCCAAATTATCAGACCTAATTGTTCACACCCCCATGTAGTCACGGAAGAGGGCTGATCTGTGTAAACAGCAGGATGTCCTGAGAATGACAAAGTGTGCCTCCAAGGTTAGATCACAAAGAGAGTGAGGCTCCCATCCTGTTCATTCTGTATTTTTTTAAAGGAAAGATACAGGCAGAAATGAAGGTGAGTAGGAAGACAGGAAGAGGAAGAAGCAGCATTTTATTTATTTTATTTTGGTTGTTCTTGATTGTTTCCCAGGGCCCCAGGTCTTGAACCAGGGACCTTGAGATGTATGTGTCCAATGGACTAAACTGCTAGGGCACCAGGGTGTACCAACCCCTTGCTCATTCTTGAGTCACTCTCTGAGGAAGCCAGTCACCATGTTTTCAGGATATGCAAGCAGCCCCAGAGAGGAAGCCCCCTGCCAACAACCAGCACCACCTGGCCAGCTGTATGAGCCAGTCACCTTAGAAGCAGATCCTTTAGCACAGGTGAACCCACAATCAACCCCTGCTCTGACTTCTTAGTTACATGAGACACCTAAAACAGAACCACGCACTAAGCCAATCCCAGATTCCTGATCCATAGAAACTTTGTGAGATAATAAATGTTTGGGGGTCACTTGTTACGCAGAAATAAACGACAGGTATAACTCTTGTCTTCTGCCCTCTGTGGTCTACCCCCATTGTCTGACTTGCTGGCCTTTCCATACAAAGAACCCAAAATAACCCCAGGTTAATGTTCCCTTGGTCCCCACTCAACCAAGTTCAGTGGGGAGCTCATCACATTCCCCAATATCTCCATTGTTACATTTAGCCATGGCTGTCCTGTGCCCTCCAGAATCAAAGATAGACACACTGGGGATAGCTTAGCTCCTTCCTAATCTCCAGCATCCGGTCACTGACAAGCCTGGTTCATTTGCTCTCCTGGGTATCCCCAGAATCCTCCAGCTCTTAGCCATGCCCATGTGGCCGGCTCCAGGTCAGACCACAGGCTCCCCCACCTATGAGAGCAGCCCTTCCCTGCCTTCCTTGCCTCCATCCTTCCTGCTCCTACCTTCCACCCATCCTCCACACTGGCTGCTGGAAAGAGGGACTTTCTAAAACAGATCCAGTCATGTTACTCACTTGCTCTGCCACCTTCTTTGACTCCTATTGCCTACAGGATGAGGCAAAATCCTTAGGCTCTTATCATCGGCTCCCCTGTAGCCTCTCCAGGCTCATCTCTCAATCTTCTTTGTCTCAAACCTAATGCTCCAGTGATATTAAAGCACCTACAATTTCTTGGAAAACAAGAGTTTGCTGTCTCCATGCCTTTGCAGGGTTCTCTCAACCTGGATTCTCTGCTTCTTTGCCCAGAAAACTCCTACTAATCCGTCAAGACCTGGCTACTTGGATCCTCCGTGAAGAGCGGGTCTCTCTCTTGACCCCGTTGCATCTTGTTGAATTGCAATAATCCCTTTACATGTGGTGCCCCCATTGGATGACAACACCAGAATCAGGCTGTGTCCTCTTCATCCCTATCCCAGCTCCTTGCTCAGTGCCCAGCACCCCGAGGTCCATAAAGATTCTTAATAAGAAAGAAGACCTTTAGGCTGGCCTCGAAGGTCAGTGCATTTAAAATTCACTTAGATGGAAATGTCTCTAAGAAGATATCACAGACTCCCTTAGCTTTTTAAATGGTGTATTAGACAGATTACGCCCCGCTTGACAGTATTCGTGTTAATACAGATGCAGCTTTTCAGGAGGCTTGGAGATCATCCAGCACATGAGAGACCCCAGATCTGGAGAGATCAGGTAACTCACCCCGCTCAAGCAGCCCGTGCACTGAACATTGATTCATGTCTGGGTTAGCATGATGACCGCCCTGCTTTACCGAGTCCTTGTTTTCCCCTGCACTCAGTGAGTGACCCCGAAGTCTGTGTCCTTTGAGTTTTTGCATATTTTCATAATCTTCCCATTTCCACCTTTACTGTGCCAGTGTTACTGTGCCCTACCTGGCCCTTCTAATTTGTCACTTCTGTGCCGATGGAGACAGGAAAACCAGCTTGATGGAGCAGCCTGGGGAGGAGGACTTAGGATCCAGGCTGAGACCTGGAGCAGGGAGCAGCACGGAACATCAGTATAAGGGCTTCATGGTCCCTCCCTGTCTCTGCTGTGCGCCAGCTATGACAGTTGACGAGATAAGGGACTGAGGGTTGTTCTTGCAGGGTGAGATGTCAGTGAAACCGAGGCCCAGAGGCATCCCCATCCATGGGCAGGGAGCGCCACAGGATGGAGAAAGGCCAACTCCAGAAGCAGGAGCGCTGTTGAAAGAGATGGCCCCATGTGCAGGGCAGAGAGAAGAGCGACATGGGGGCGACAAGGAGCAGTAGCCCTGGCTGCTGATTCCGGGAGCAAATGGATGGGGGCAGATGGGGAGCAGTTGACTCAGAGACATGGGCTCTAGTCCCGACTCTAACATTAACTGGTGGCATGGCAGGAGCAACTCAACTAATCCACTGTGAGGTGAGGATGTTCCCAACACCACAGGGCTATAGTAAAGGGTGTGTGTGTGTGTGTGTGTGTGTGTGTGTGTAAAAACTTAGTCGGTTCTACAGTGCTGCACAAGGGAGCATTCATTCATTCAGCACTCACTGATCACCTACTATGTGCTAGGCAGTGACTTAGCAATTGCGGAGAGGGGCAGTGAACTCGACAAAGACCCTGTTCTCACAGAGTCAACTCTCTAGGGAGGGAGACACATAAGTAAGTGGTAATGTACTGATGGACACATATGCCAGAATGGGCCAAGTTCTGCAGCTTGGTGGCTGAGAGCCCCTGAGAAGTAGTCCTCACTCCTGCTGCATGTTCTTGAAGATGCCTACAGGCCACCCTTCTCTGTGTTGTCCCCAGTCGGGGACCCAGGTCAAAGGAGGTTCCATCTCCATCTTCCACAAACAAAACCTAGAAAACTGCACGAAAGCTGCCAAAGGCCCCAGGCCCGGCACTGGAAGTGACATATGACATTCATGTTTCATTTCAGGTTCCACCAAGTCACATGGCCACGCTCATCTTCTCTGAAAGGTGAGGAAAATGCAGTCCCACCTTGTACACAGAAGATGGAAGCAGGTGTATTTGGTGGAAAACACTGATGCCCACTCTGGATTGATCCATGGACAAGTACCATGAAAAATAATAAAGGAGTGTGTCAACCCTGGTGAAGTAGAGTTAGATCCACCACCTCTGGCTGGCACAGTCCATATACATCCCTAGGACCCAGAGTCATGTCCTAGGACTTGGGAAACCACCAGGATGAGCAACTAAATAAAAATTTTAAAAATGCTTCCTCCTCCTCTCTCTTCCTGCTTGTCTGCTTGCTCACCTTCATTCCTGCCTACACATTTCCCTTTAAAAAAAAGAAAAAGAAAGGAGTGTACAGAGATGGGGGAGGGGTGGGGAGGTATGAGAGAGACAGAAAGTGGAGGAGGAGACAGAGGAGCAGAGACGCAAACGAAGTCAGGAAGCAATCCTGTAGGAAGAGCAGAGAACTTAAGGAAGGGGCAAATGTCCTGGAGAAGAGGGGGAACAAGGCCACCAGAGCAGGGTAGGAGAGAGGGCTCACTGAGAAGCAGGTCATGTGGACCCTGTCAGTTACGGCCTTTCTCTGAGAGATAGGATGTCACCAGCTGGCCAGGGGGAAGCAGCTGCCTTAGTGGATGAATGCACAGTCCTTAGAGCCAGAAGGTCTGAGGTCAAGTCCAGCTCTCCCCCTAACTAGCCATATGACCTTGGGCAAATCACTTGACCTCAGCTTCCTCTAGGTAATTAGAGGTATGCCAGCCAGGGATATTGTGATGATAAAGTGCTCAGAAGGGGTCCAGCACATTGGGAGTTCTACACAAGCACTCTCAAGACTCTAACCACCCTGGGCCTCTGGAGAAGTCCCTCTCTCCCCGCTGCCTCGAGCCTGGGCACCACCAGCAGCTGTGTCTAAGACATCAGCTTTGGATCCCCCTCTCCTGAATCTCAGAGTCTAGAGGTCTGAGCCCCTCCCCGCCTCAGCATCCGCACCTGCTAAAAGGGACCCATCTCCCCACCTGTCTAGACTGTAAGGCGCCCTGGCTCACAGGTGAGCACAGCCTGGCCGCCCCAAGGCAGGTGGGTGCTCCCAGCGTGGCTGTGACAGATTCCTAGCAGGCTGTGCTCTACTCCACCCCAGGGGCCCGGGAGACTGTGGGTCCCTCCCCTCCAGTCACCTCCCACCCCAGATATGGCAGCCAAGCTCCCTCACTGGCATGAGCTGGCACCTCACCCAGGAGGGGAGAGCAGCTGTGGAGATGGTGGGAGAATTCCTCCCGCTGCTGGATTTGTAAAACAATTGATTAAAGACAATGCAATTAATTATTCCTTGATGAAATAGTGGAAATTACCCAAGAAAATGAAGATTTCAGCAGCAGAACATTAAATCCCTCTAATTATGTCATTTCTGAAAAAGGGGGAGGGGGATAAAGAGGCTGGAAATGGTGGGACAAGGGAGGAAAAGAAGTTTAAAAATAGATGGGTGACCCTGGGGCTCCAGGCAGGGTGAGCAGGGGGAATATGGACGTGCCACCACCCTGGGCCTTGACCATACTGTTCCTAAGGAGAGTGTGCGGTAGCAGACTCTCTGCAGGGCTGGGAAGCTGCCTGGTGGGCCAGACACTGGGATACGTGCTCTGGGTGGCTTAGCTCATTACCCTCATGCTAAAGCTCTTCATGTCTTTTTCCCTTTTTACACGTGAGAGCACCAGGCTTAGGGCAGTCCTGTGACTCACCCAAGCATAAGATCACACCCCTAATTAACTGAGACAGGACTTGAACTCAGGTCTAACTCACACCTACAGCAGAAAGTACTGCAGGTGCCCTTGCAGACTGCCTTCACGTGGCCTCGTGGAGGCCTCAGGGGCTCACTGAATCTCGGCACTGGGTGTGGGACAGTGGATTGTTGCTGGGTTTTGAAATCTCTGCTAATCCAAGTTGGACCTGAGGTCCTCTGGGAAGGGAGCCCCCCACTACCATCCTCTCTGATCCCTCTGGACTCGCTTTAGCAGGCCGGGGAGGGGTGGGTGGCAAGCAGGGCTGCCATGGTCCTAGCCAGTCATCTCTCTCTGGGATCCCCAGGGGCTCTACTGAGCCCAGAACTGGAGAGCTGACGCCTTAGCATCTAATCCAGCTCTACCAGGGGTTCCATATGGCCTTAGGCAAGTTCCCTGGTTTTCTGGGGCCTCAATGCTCCTATCTGTAAGAAGGGCTATTAGACAGGCGGGTATATTGGTCCATCTCTCCCTACTGCCATAGACAGTTGCAAGTCACCGTCCCCTCTAGACTCTTTTTCCTGCCAGTATCAGGCCTCAGCCACTGTGCCTACCTAAAATCTAGGGGACACCGGTCAGCTTTTCCAAATGTTCCCCCTGTGGCAGCACCCTCTCACCCAATTAAGGTGGGAGTCAAGGGGCATGCCCAGCCTTCCAAAGGAACCTCGTTTCCATGCCCCCTTCCCTACCCCGTCACTGTCACCTTCCTGTACTTCCAGGTACTGAACTCAGCCCTGCCCAGCTCTGATGGTGAACCATGTTTCAAGAAGCCCAAGCCAATTCTAGAATGGTCACGGGCAAGGAAAGCACAAGGGGGGTCTGAGTAGCAGAGGAGGGGCTGCGGGCAGACTGGGGGCTGGGCTGGCAGAAACAAGCGGGGAGAGAGAATCCTTACAAGGACAGCAGGTGGGGATGGAGGAGATAGCCACCAGGAGCAGATGGGGAGGACAGAAGAGGGACCTGCAGTGGAGTCAGTCAAGGGGACACCGATCAAGGCGACCAGCTTACTGGAATGTTAGGGCCTGGGACAGGCCCTAAATCAAAGACACCTGATCCTTTCTCAGCACTGCTGTGACACGTTCTCAGCGTGTACTCCCCTATCTCTCTGTTTCTGGACCACACCCTGCATGTGTCCCATAATTTCTCCAGATACTCTCAGGCACTATGGGTTTCGTTTTTATGGATACAAATTTTCAATCTATTAGAGCATCAAAACTTTAATTTCTCATTCAGTCTAAAGATTTGTCCTTGCCCTCTCTAGCTCAGGCCTGATCCTGGGATGGGATGGGAGGACAGTCTGCTCTGGGGAGCATTTCTCATATGTCTTTAGAGCCTCTCTCACTGGGATCCTTCGACCAGCCTTTTCCTGACATGGGCAATGACGCCTGTAGGTGATGTCTCAGGAATCCCCAGCTCCTGCTTCTGGAACTTACCCCACTCAGACTCTAAGAGGCCACTTCATCTTTGTCAGTGTGTTTCGCTACAAATTCTCAGACCCACAGAAGATGGGCTTGCCTGACTCTCTCCCTACTGCAATAGACAGTTGCAAATCACCATCCCCTCTAGACTCTTTTTCCTGCCAGCATCAGGCCTCAGTCACTGCCTACCTAAAATCTAGGGAACACATGTCAGCTTTTCCAAATGTTCCCCCTGCAGCACCACCCTCTCACCCAATTAAGGTGGGAGTCAAGGGGCATGCCCAGCCTTCCAAAGGAACCTCGCTTCCGTGCCCCCTTCCCTACCCCGTCACTGTCACCTTCCTGTAGGCAGCATGGAAGTGGGTACTGAGGGTCACACAGGCAGCTTGGGGTCACTGATCATGCAAGGCCTGAGGAGTTTTACACCTCGATTTAGAATGTGGGAGTTCTTGGCACCAGTTACTCTCAGAAGCAATCCCAAATGAGCAACGTCCCCTTCAGATGCCCTGTTACAAAAGCAAACCTCTATTCCTCCAGCTAGCTCCTTGGGTCACATCCCCATTCCTGTCACCTCTCCCAGGCCTGCAGTGCCTGGACCAAGGAACTGTGACCCTGAGCGCAGCAGAGACTTGCCAGGGTCTCATAACAAGCTCCAGCTGTAGAGTCAGGCCCCACTGCAGGTGCCGACTTGCAGGTCCATGCTCTGTTCACCATCCCAGCCTCTAAATCATTTCTCTGATGGCGGTGAGCTGATTGATAGGGCAGCTGAGGCCAGGAGGAATCAGCCCACTCGGATGTGCGGCGAGGATTCTTGCAGGAGAAAGGACCTGGGCTTAAGCACGGTGGTACCGTATTCCAGTTGGCTGATTAGAGACAAGTTGCCTCACATTCCTGAAACTCCATTCCTCCCTCTGTAAAATGGATATGATAACACTGATCTCATGAGTGGCTGGGAAGGGTGGTTGAGATTAAGTCTCAGCCAGATGCTGGCACAAAGCAGGTTAGTTCCCAGAACCCCTCTCTTGAAATGAGGACACCTGGGTTCTACATTAAGCACAGAGACCAATTTTCCAGCTGAACTAGGACTTGAGCTTCTCACTTGAGTCAAGGAGAGAAAAGAAAGAGTGTGGCGTGGTGAGGCAGATAGGATGGTCTGAGGGACTAAGAAGAGAGTCTAGAACTTGAGGGTGATGGGGACAAAGCCCAGCTGGGAAGGGTTGTTCCTCCTACCCATCTGCTCCAGGCCCCTCCCACCAGGGATGGCACTCTAGCCCCTCCTCTAGCTCCCAGCACAGATGGCAGGAAGGAAATGCCAAGGCACAGAGGCAGGGAGGGGCCACCAGCCCCCGGAGGCTCCAGCCCTTGCCAAGCTCCTACGGGAGGAAGAAACGAGCCCCCTCCCTTGCCATGGCACTGCCCCTCTGAGAGCCACAGCCTACTGATGCCCTGGTGCCTTGCATCTCGTTGTCATGGTAACCAGGACTAGCTGACGTGCCGACAGGCAGACCAGGAGCTGCTGCCACATGAATCACTTGAACTTGATGTGACAGACACAGGCGGGTGGCCTGCACAGGGAGGTGGGGGTGGAAGGAGGTGGTGCCCCTGTGGGCAGGAGGAGCTCAGGCCAAATCCCTCCTGCCATGACAGGTTTGGCGACCCTAGAAGCCTGTGAGACCCTAGAGGTCCCTATGAAAGGTGGGGCCCCTTGAACCAGCCCTGAGTCCTCTCCAAGTGCCTGATTCCTCATTTATAAAAAGAGAACAGACTGGGTGGTAAAGATCACATAACATCGTGAGCATGCGCTTGCTTTGTAAATTCAAATGTGACACACATGTGGCTGTTTGGGAATGCTCAAAGGCTCTGTCCTCACACACACTTGGGCTTCAGTCCCCTTCTGTCACTTGCGGACTGCATGCCAGCCCCAACTTTCTGTTCCATAGGATGGGCATAATACTGCCCCCCTTACGGGGCCCAACTTTTCACATCATCCTTTAATAAATTTTTGTCAAACCCCTCTCTGCCTCAAGCACTGTGTCAGGTCCTAGGGACAAAAGCGTGAATGAGGCAGACCCATTTCCTGCCTCACTAAGATGCATCCTAGTGGAGGGGTGAACCCCAACAAGAACACGGACAAGGAAAATAGCTCTGACTGCGATGCTGCTGTAAGGAATGCAAAGGCGGCCTGGGATGCAGAGGAACCTGCTGTGGGCCCTGTTGAGAAGGGCGGTCAGAATGAGCTTTCTGGGAAGGTGTCATCTCAGCTGAGACCGAAGTGAGGAGGAAGAGCTGGGCTCTCAAGAGACTTGGAATGAGAGAGCTTCAGGTCTGTGGACGGCAGGGCAAGCATCCTGGGAAGGGAAGGAAGGTGGCATCTGAGCACAGGAGACGATGCTGCGGCTACAGCAGGGCAGAGGGTCTGTGCCAGCTGATGGTTCTATTCCGAAAGCAATGGACAGTGGAAAGCCATGGAGCTTTAGGTAAAGACGTGATGTGATCCGGAATCCATGTGCCTGCTAAGGACACTTTGGGGGCCACGTGGAGAATGAGCCTTCTGGGACCAGCCCAGGTAGTAGTCTGTATATTTCCAGAGCAGAAAAAAGGAAGGAAGAATCCAGGATGCCCCACAGAGATGCAGAGAAGAGGTCAGATCCCAGATAATTTGGGAAGATAGAATTATCAGTTCCTGTTTATAATCTACATATGGGGGCGAAGCAAAGGGGAGGAAAAAAAGAGTAGCATCCAGGTCTCTGATCTGGGTATATGGTTGTGCCAGTTTTAAAGACAAGGAAAACCAAATAATATGTGTATGATCTTAAAGGTGGGACAGAAGTCCCCAGAAATAAAGCTCTCTCTCCAGAGGAGAAAGGACCACACAGTGGTCATTCAGGGCATGTCACTTCCCCTCCTCCCCATCCCAGGAGGCTGCCCACCTCTCTAGGTGACATGGCAAGGGGCCTGAGCCCCTTTCTGCTTCCTAAGTGACAGGAAACACGACTCTGACTCCCTCCCACAGGCACACAGTGGCTCACAGAATCCAAGGAATTAGCTCACGGGAATGGCCGGCCAGCAGTTGGGCCCAAGGAGCCGCGGGGTCTGTCTGCCCTCTGCTTTCTCCACGTGCCTGCTCATCCACTCTGACTGCAGGCCTGCGTCTTCCCGAGGTTGGAAGCTCTGACTCCGCCGGAGTTTTCTAAAAGAGGCAAATTTTTCACATTTTTTTCTCTTCAGTAGGTCTAATTTGATCACCTTTGGCCTGAAAATAAGAGGCAATCTGATAAAGTTTGTGATAAAGGGAAAGAATACTCCAGAAGCACATGTATTCAAAAGAAAAAAAACATTTCTAAAATATTCACATTTTTGTGAATGATCTAAACCAGGAAAAATAAAACATGAAACCATTCATAATAGCATTTCTCCATTTTTTATATCCTATTTTATATCCTTTCCAAAAAAGACTGACTTCCTTTCGTTTTCACTTTAAAAACTTGGAGAACTTTAATTAGCTTGATTTGAATTATGTGCCACCCTTGAGCCAATCAAATATGGCCGGCGGCAGGGCTCCTCTAAGAACCTGGCAGCTCACCCTAGGCCACAGGGCTAGAAGGGTCTAGCAAGAGCTGAGCCTCCCAAGAGGGAAGAGACTGAGGAGATAATGCTCCCAGCACCCCTTGCATGGTATGACTGTCAGCTGAATTCCTGACTAGAGAAATGGGTGGGAACCCTGAGAACAAGGAAAACTTTGCAAAAGTTTCAAAAACTGAATAGTTTTCACCTGGAGGCCCAGGAAGGCAGAGGAAAAGCCTGTGGCCCCAAAAGACATATACTGGGAACAGAGGATAAATAAACATTGTACCGACCAAGCAAAGGATAAGACTTCTAACAGAGTGTGTCTGTGTGTAAGAGGCCAAAAGAGCTGTCTTCAGGCTCGCAGAATGACTAGGTGGGGCTCTAACCCAGTTAGAACTATAAAATCTGGTAAAAGCTTAAGAAAGACACTTCTATCCTCAGAGACTAGCAAAGAGTCTGCCAATCAGGGCTGAACTGGCAAAGCAGATGAAAGTAGAGGGTAGTCAATTGTTTTCTACTGAATTGTAGGGTCTCAAGTCACTCTTGAGCTAGGGAGCCGTGTGTGAATTCAATCTGACATCTTGGACCCTCAGTTTGCTGGGCTTCTAAAGGGCGATTCTGTGAAAAACAAAATAATGTATAAATGAGCATTCTTCTCTCATAAGGCCAAGTGAAGATTCACAGTGGTAACACGTGTAAAAGACGTGCTACGGAGCTTGGCAGATAGCTCATGCTCAATAATGCTACCATTCCCATGACCGCTACGGAGGAAGTGTGCGGCAGGAGCCTGTTAAGGGCTCCTTTAACTCTGGAGTACCTGTGAGTGAGCAGCTTCAAGTACAAGAGGCTTTCACCTGTGTTCAACGGCTCCACCTGCGCAGCTCTGACGGACGTTCTGTTTCCTGGTCACCTCCATGTGCCCGATACTCTGCCAGGTGCTTCACCTGCTTCTCTCATTTCCGCCCACATGGCAATGCTTTGCGAGTGTACCGGTTAGTCTTTGCTGTGGAATAAATCACTCCAGCCCGGGTGGCTTAAACAACGGCCACTTACTAAGCTCACGACGCCATGGTTTGGAAACTCATCTGGGTTGTTTTTCTGGTCTTGGCTGGGCTCATAAGTATGTGCAGTCAGCTTGCGAGTCAGTTAAGTGGCTCCACTTCTGGGAGTTGTCTGGCTGTCATCTGGGTGATGGGGTGACTGAGCCCTGCGTCTCTCCATCCAGCAGGATGGCCCCAGCTTTTTCACACAGCCCCTGGGCAGGGTTCCAGGAGAGCACATGAAAGCATGCAAGGCCTCTCGAAGCTTAGACTCGGAACTGCCATGGGAGCTTCTACCACGTTCTGTGGTCCAGAGGACGGCGCAAGGCCAGCCCAGCAACAAGATGGGAGAAGCTGCAAGGTTTTATTGCCCGGGGGCATGCTCAGAGACACAATCTAGCACTGATGAGGTATTCGTGTTACTGTCATTTAACATATAAGAAAACTGAGAGGGAGAAATATCAAGCCCAAATGATGGAAGTAGAAGAGCGAGGATTTGGACTGAGGGGTCTCCGTGCTCGACTGCCTTGTGACATTCAATCTCCCTCCCGGCACTGGCAGGGGGCCAGCAGGGCCCTTCTTTACACAAACCCGCAGAACCCAATCTAACAGACACCACTGGAGAGCTTGGCTGAGGTGAAGTCAAGGCAGGAATAGATAAACGCTGAGTCCGAGGCAGGTCAGGACCAGGGATTCAGATGGCGTCTGTGGCTATGACAAGATGCCAGTTCTGTGACATGGACTTCAGCCTGTCTCACAGAGCCACAGATCTCAACTGGACAGGCCAGAGCTGACCCTCTGCCAGGCAGAAACCTTGCCTAGGCCTCCTCCCACTGGCAGGAGCCCATCGGAGTCTCTCGGTGAGGGAGCAGTCTCTGGTATCTGCTACTGAGCTCTCAGCCCAGGGGCAGTGAGGTGCAGGCCAAAAGATCAAAGCCGTGTCACGAGGTGAAAGAAAAGCTATGTCCTCTGGAAAGCATGCTAAGATTGCCTCTGCCTGTACCAAGGCTCAGTGGAGGGGCCCTGGGCGTGATGGGACTGCCCCACCTCCTCACCTCCACTGTGACCGGCCCCTCCCCCACAGAGACTCCAGAGCCAGGAGCACAGCTGTGCCCAGCCAAGCTGCCGGGTGCCAAGACAGGCCTGGCGGGCTCCCTCTCATCTGTCTCTCTTTAGCAGGAACAAATGGGAATGAGGGAATCAATTAACAAGGCTCCTTAGCCAAATGACTGCTGCTCCCTCCTTCCCCAGCCTGTTAACCCCTTGCTTCCAGGGCTGGAAAGGGCCGCCCATGCATGCTAGGCCCTGGAGCCCCAAACTGGATGCTGCCTTCCTGCCTTGTCGGTGCCAGATGTCGGTGGCAGCTGCCAAACTGAGGAACCAGAGTCATAAACACAGACACCTCCGTTCCATCTTGACAAAATTTGGGGTCAGTTCCGAAGGATGCTCAGGAGTTCTGGCCCATGGGTCAGGTCTGGTCCTTTCTTGTCTCTCCAAGGATCTGGAGCCTTCTCCTAGCCAAATAAACCCTGAGCAGAAAGGTACAGGCCTAACAGTGACCTTCTAACTGGGAGGGTGGGTCATAGTCATGCCCCATTTGGGGCCCACATTGAGTCTGGGGGAGGTAAGAGCCCAAGGGACAGGGCAACAGGCCTCAGGCCACTTTCAGGAGGCCCAGAGAACTCTGCGCAAGTGGTCAGTGCTAAGAATTCTCTCTGAGGACTTCAGAAAAGCAAGTGCGGGGGCCTAGAAGCCCAAGTCAACAGCTGACTTGGGGCCTTATGACATATTTAATGATTAACCAATAGGCTACTCTTTTTCTCTCCTACTCTCATCAAGTGTCTTTTCCTGTTCTCCAAAGGCCTTCCTCCCAGCCTCAGCAGCTGGGCTTCAGCCTTATGCCGCTGCATCATGCAACTCAGGGGTTGCCACTTACAACCTGCTCCGCCATGTGTGGTGACACTAGTGTCACCCCTGCAACAAAAGTGTGTGCTCTTGGCCTTTTACATTCAGAAGATTCTCTTCTTAGTTAAGACCCCCCGCAAACTGGATGCAGCTTGCATGGAGAGAGCCACCACCACCACCCCGAACCCCAAAACTGGATAAAGGACTCCAAAGGCTACAAAGGGGATAGTGAAGAGATCAGAAAGGACAGGTCCGCAGGCAGGACCACCCATGGAGTCTCGCACTTGTCAGTGAGCTCTGTGCCTGGTCAATGTCTGACTCACACAACCATTCTTTATTTCTTCAATGGACAGTGAGTGCTCTCTGTACACCCGACACTGTTTTGGGCACAGTGAACAGGGAAACAAGGGCTCTGGCCTTGGGCAGCATGAGGGTGAGGTCTACTCAGCAATGACAATCACCCACTCTCTCACTGAGGGATTAACCAGAAGGACTGAGGAGGTCTGTATGCTGAGTTTGGGGCCTAATCTCTTCCTGCCTGGTTTCAATTGCCCGGAGCTCCTGTCATGAGTTCCCTGGGTGATGGGCCCTAGACAGAGGGGTCATGGAGGCAAGGAGTAGAGGTTTAGGCAAGGTGGAACCTGGTAGAAGCAGCTAGAGGGTGCCCAGTAAGCTGAGGGCATGCTGAAGCCCCAGAACTGACCCTGTATGGGCAGGCTACAACCAAACTGCCTCCCTTCCCTCAGCACATTTACCAGTCTCTCTCCTGAAAAGGAGATGTAGGCTGCTGAAAACCCCAAGGCCTGACCAGGGCCCCAAGTTCAAAACTCTCAAGCCAGAGCTCTGACTGGCCCAGATGGTGTCATCTGTCTATCACTGAGCCAATCAACACTGCCCAGAAGGGTGGGCTCTTAAAACAGCAGCTTCCATTCCAAAAGAAGGGTCAGCATGTGGAGCGAGGGAATGGTTTCCAAAAGACAAAACCTCTGCTGTCCACCACACTGACTGATCTTAAACATGTGGAGATATAATGAAGTTCATTTTTCTTGACCTGTAAAATGGAGCTAATAAGCATTCAAATGTCACTGGGCTGTCTTGAGGATTAAAGGAGACCTTGCAGGTGAGAGCACTTGGCACACAGCAGGGACTAAAGAAATGGCCTTCAAGTTGGGAAACTCTCTGGCTCAGCACCCCATTCTAGCTCAGATGCCCCAGGAGCCTATAGATCCCTCAGCCCGGAGCCTCCACAGCAGATGTGAAAGCAAAGATATCTTCTCAGAGGTCAAGCACCCACTTCTGTTCCTCAGGACAGAGAACTCCTCAAGCTTTTTCCCTGTCTGACATCTGTCCCTTCCACCCCCATGCCTGCCTGGGGTCCTGAGGAAAAGCACATTCCGCACCAGAGCAGGGCATGTAGGGTTCAGACCCCAGTTCTGTCTGTCACTCATAGGCAGGACTATCTTAGCCCAGCTCCTTAACCCTCTGTGCCTTAGTTTCCTCATCTGTAACAATGGGATTGATAACAATAGGCACTTTCTTATGGGGTGGGTGTGAACGTGAGCAGGCCATGGAAGTATTAGCGATTCACAAGAAGATTGCTGCTGGCTCTGGCCCCACCCTGTTGCGGAAATAGCCTGGAAGGGTAGGAGAGAGCAGAGCACTGGGGACAGAACCGTGCACCAGACTGACTGACGCCACCCCTGTCCTCCTCCAGCTCCCTGCCTGGTGGAGGCAGACACATCAACAGGCAATTTCTATGCAGCGTGACCAAGGCCACTCTCTAGGGAGAGGGGGTGGGGGGGCGGCAGGGCAGGGGATATTTGGAAGACAGTACAGAGGGCTGGGTGAAAAAGGTGCAGCGTCCCCTCCAAGCAGAGGGGTCAGCAGTACCAGAAACTCAGTCTTGAGGGCAGGCCAGGCACATGGCTGGTCTTGGTCCTTCCCAGTGGAGGGACTGTGAGGGACAGGGTGGGCAGGCATGCGTGGCAGGGCGGGAGGCAGGTGTCCCTGTTCTGGGGCAGACTGTGAGCCTCAGTGCCTGCCTCTCACTGGACTGTGCGCCTCGGTGTGACTTTATGTGATGGAATGGTGTGTGTGTGTGTGTGGCTGTGTGGGGAATAGTGTGTTTGTGGGTACTTCCTGTGGGGGACTATGTGGAAGGGTGTGAAGTAGTGAGTTTGGAAGAGGGGGGAGCTTGATATGCTTGTATGAAACCATTTAGGGTGTAACCGCCGTGGGTGAAGTTAGTGCGTGTGTTGTGTGTCCGTGGAGGTTCCTACGCAGTGGCTGGCTGTGATGAGGGCTCTGAGATGCATGTGCACAAACACATATGTGCACGTATGCGTGTAAGTGTATTGTGTGTGTGAGATATGCCTCTGTAAGTGCGTGCATGTGTGTGACACACGTATAAGGTTCTTGTGGAGTCCAGGACAGTGAGAACAGCTCCCCCCTCTTTAGACCCTGCTGCAGGCAGCAACACCACACACGCATACACACAGGTTCTCACTCGCTCACGGGGCAGGGAGGGGTGGCTGCCCGTGGCTGCCACAGCCAGTCAGAACTTGCTAATTTGCATGTTAATGAAGCGCGGGGAGCTCTCCAGCTCGAGACTGACGGGAGCCCCTGCGCCCCATCCTCCTCTGACAAGCCGGGGAGGGAAGAGAGGCAGTGGAGGCTCCTGGTAGAGGCCCCCTTTCTCTTTCTCTGGCTGTCCCACCAGTGCCAGGCGGAGGCCACACCGCAGGGCTGCCTGCCCTCAGCCCCTACTCTCCCTCCTGGAGGGGACTGAGGGAGAGGAGGCACCGGGCTCTGGGGCGAAGGCAGAAGAGGCTGCTCAGGGTTCCCCACGAGCTGAGCTGGGCTGGGCTGCCCACGTCCTGTCCCAACACAGGGCACCCAGCAAGCCACCCACAAGCACCCCCCATCCCGGGGCACGCACCTGAGATGGGGTGGGCACCTGAGAGCAGGTTGCGTCCCTCCACACAGCCAGTAGGCCCTCCCTCCAGGCCCCTGGGCCAGGCTTCAGCTCAGCAGAGGGAACTACTGTGAGCTCTTCAGCTTGTGCTGTCTCCAGAGAGGGGCGGGGGTGGTGGGACTGTGTGGAGCCCTGGAGGTTGTGATCTACAGGTCAGTAAGGTGGTGCTGCTCCAGCAGGGGATCACTTAGTACAGACCCCTCCCCTCCTCATCTAGAGGCCCCCTCCTCCAACCTCCCCACCCCCACTCCCTCAGGCCTCACCCTCCTCCCTTTCTAATCAGCCAACTCCCACCAGAGCCTGGCCTGGGCTCTCTGGGGAGCCCTCAGCTGCAGGCTCCTAAAACCATCTGGTTCAGTTTCAGAGGTGTGTCCCCTGCCTTGGCAGAGAGACAGTCTAGGCTGGGGGTCCTGACTCTTACCTCCTCAGCCATCAGGTCTTTTCTTCCCCCTTTGCCTCCCCTCACCCCATCTCTCTCCCTGATCTGCTGCCTCTCTGAACCTCACTGGGCCTGGGTCTCCATCTCTTCCTCCTTTTCCCCAAATGCACAAATATCCATATTCTACCCCGTGTCCCCCTTCCGCACCCCCACCGCATCCTCCTGTCTCTCTCCCACTGGGCACCCACTCCTGACCCTGCCCCCCATGACCAGACTTGGCCCCCCATGTCTGCCTCCTCTCTGGGAGGCTGAGAGGTGCTGGCACCTAGGGCCCCAGGTCTCTGCAGGTGAGAGCGGAGTCAGGCAGTTTCTGGTGTTAATTGCAGGGAGGATGTCTGGCAGAAATAAGGTGGTTTTTCTGCTTCAGTGACGACTGTTACAATCAAATTGTCCACAGACAATTAGTGGAGTGGGAGAAATAAGAATTAGATTTCTAATTATTTTCCCAGTAAAAGCTGCCCTGGACCCCTTGGGTGAGGGGGAAGGGCTTTCCAGGGGAGCCAGTGGGCGTTTTTTGTGGCCCAGCTCCCCTGAGCAGAGGGAGCCCTGGTAGGAGTTCCCAAGGAGGGGAAGGCAAGGGCATGCCTTGCCCAGCCTGCTGGAGAGAGCTGGGTGTGCTCGTGTCCCAGACTAGCCTTTGTGGCAACTTGCTGTCACTGTCGATTTTTGAGCTTGAGTCGGCACGTTCCAAAATGCAGGGGGAATCATGCCCAGGTAGTAGAGTTGTGAAGAGGCTAGGAGGAAGGGGAAGATGGCACCAGGTAGAGTCCTGTGGGCCAGGCTCCCACACACCTGCATGGAGGTACAAGCTCACATACATCTGGGTATGGGGAGCATCTCCTTCCACACCCCTCTGCCTCGCTGGACATCTAGTATCAGTGACAGAGGAAGGGGAGTCTCAGGGAAAGGGGGACTGAACCCAAAAAGTACCTCCTTTTTTTTTAAAGGAAAGGGCAGAAATGAAGATAAGCAGAGGCAGGCAGGCAGGAAGAGACAGGAGGAAGAAACACTATTTTATTTAGTTGTGCATCTTAGTTGTTGCCCAGGGCCCCAGGTCTTGAACTGGGGACCTTGGGAATGTATGTAGACTGAGCCACCAGAGCACGTGGAACCTAACTCCAGACAAAGCACCTCTCGCTCATCTGTGTGCACCTCAGTCTCCACAGCTGTCGAACGGGGCCAGTGACGTTTCCTCCTGCACAACAACACACACAGCAAGGGCAGGTAGACTGCCTGGAAGGTGGATGTGCCCAGGAAACATCACCAGTGGTGAAGGTGCTGAGGCCCAGGAGAGGGGGACACACTTCTGCAGGGAGCCCATTTGGGAAGCGGAAGGAAGGGTGGAGCCGCCCTGACCAGACTCTGCAAAGCTCAGGCTCGATGCAGAGTGTCTACCAGACCCAGCCTTCTGCTGCAGCCCGGACACTCAGAGAGACGGCCACTTGGGCCCGCAGGACAGACTGGCGGAGGAGGACAGTTCTGGGTCTACGCCTAGGGGTGCTTTCAGGCTAGTCAGGCCTCTTTCACTCCCCCTCCCTGAACACTGGCTTTCTTCTCTTGTAAAGTGGGGACGCGGAAGCGTCCTCATGGAGTTGCTTTGTACCCGCTATGTGTATTAGGGTCAAAGGGGCTGGGGTACAGTCACTCTGACTTAGCACCCGTGTCCCACATGTCCTGCACACAGGCTTCAGGGGTGGGAGCCGCCAAGGCCACCAGACCTTCAGGACACATTGAGCAGAGGGAAGACTTAGCTCTCTAATGTCCTCCAAGGGCCCAGGCCTAGTGACAGCCGACACACCTGCACTCAGGGGACCCCAGTGGGTGCTGCACATGATCACACGCACTCTCACAGTCACGCACACACATCACATGCCCCTCCTGGAGCAACCAGAATGTCCCCAAGTGAACTGAGGGGAAGCTCCCAGCCACACCCACCACCAGGCCTGTGCTGAGAGAGGCAGCTGTAGGCCAGCTGTGGGGGTTCAGGCTGGGGTGCCGGGAGCTGCTTGGACACCCAGCTGGGAGTTGGCAGGAGGGGTGCTCAGCTGCTCCTTGGGCCCCAGGCTGCCTTCCTGCCTCCGGGTCAGCAGGCTGCACTTGGCAGGGCAGAGGTCACCTGACTGGAGGTGGTCACGACCTCCAGATGTACTGGCCTCCCCATCCCCCACTGCCCTATTCAGCAGCAGGGACCAGGACCCTGTGAGGGGTGAGGTTTCCCTTCCTACCTTCTCCTCTCTCTCCCTCCCCAGCCCCACTCTGTCTTGGTCTCTCTGACCTCTCTGTCTTTGCCTGGGTCCCCCGGCAAAGACACGCTCTCTGCCCGTCTGGCCCGGGTCTCCCACCCAGGATGGGTGCTGGGCTATGTAAATGTGGTATTTCCCGTCTCATCAGCGGGGCTGCCTGCTTGGTTCACATTTAATTTGATCTGTGGCAGAGCCTCTGCTGAGCCACTCATCAAAGCGGGAAGACAATTAGGTGAATGTCAGGGTGGCCTCGGCTCCTGGGGGCAACCAAGCCCTGGAGCAGGAGCCATGGGAGGTGGGAGGGAACTGGCTGGAGCCCTCATCTCCCCAGGGACCTGTCCATACCTGGGACCCATGGTTGTGCGGTGACCAGAGGTCTAGACTGCTCCGCTGATGCCCAGAACTGGTGCTGCTAGGCGTAGCTGGCAGGAGGAAGGGCTTGCAGCCCCATTCTGCAGATCCTCAAGCTTCCGAGAGCATGAGCCCTGGGTCTGCGGTGACAGGTGGGCTACTGGACAGGGCGCTAGTGGGGTTTGAGCCGGGATAGGAACTCTGGGCTGGGCCGCAGGATCCCCTGAGAACAGCACACATTCCTTCCACAGGCACTCCCCTCTCTGCCCCTGCTGGTCCTTTCCTGGGTCCACCCAGCCTTTCATCCTCCCACCCAAGGTCTCATCCTCCCCCTCGCTCCCTTCTTCCTGTTCTGTGTCTTTATTTCTCTGAGTGTGTGTGTGTGTGTGTGTGTGTGTGTGTATGTGTGTGTGTGTGTGTCTAACATCTCCCTGCCTCTTTTATAGTCATAGCCCTTTACTCCCCAACATCTCTCCTTTTTGTACGCTCACACCCACACCCCCACTTCTGTCTCCCTGAACCCTCTGGTCTCAGCTACTTGTCTATAATTCCCTTCTTCCTGCTGCACTGGGATCTGACCCCACATCTGACTTCTGCACGCCCACCCCTGCCCCAAGGATCACCTATACTAAACTTCTAGGAAAATCCCTGTACCCCAACCTCACCCCTGGATTCCTCCCCACTGACCCCACTCTCCAAGGGTCCCCTGGATCTCTGACATCTTCACTACTGGCTCTTCTTATCAGCTCTTCCAAGTCTCTCCTTTTGTATGAAACAATAATAAAATAATATTTAAGAAATAGTCTTCCAACATATCCTGGTGGAGTAGCAGTTAGGTCAATCACCTTCAAAGGAGCGCAGGCCACATACCCTGGGTTCTAGTCCCAGGTTGCAGTGGGCGGGGAGGGGGGAACCAGTGTGAACAACTAAATAACAATGAAATAAAGATGCTTTCTCCTCCTTTCCCATCTTGCCTGCCTGTCTACTTGCCTTCATTCCTGCCTGCACCTTTCCTTAAAAAAAGAAAAGAAAAGAAATGTCCTACCTTAATAATCTGCCCAGCCTCTCCCCGCATGCCAGCCCTCTCCTTGTCCTCTTGGGAAGCTTCGTGGAGCATTGTCTACCCTTGCTCTTTGACAAGCTCCAGTCTGATTTCTGTACACAGCCTGCCCACAAAGCAATCCTCACCAAGGTCACCAGCAATTTTACTGTCACTAAATTCCACGGCCATGCCTCATCTAGATGCTTGGACCTCGCCAGGCACAAGTGACCTCTCCTTTCTTCTTGGTGCTCCCATGTTCCCATGGCCACCCTGCTGGCTAGTGCCATCTCAGACTCCACCTCTGTCCTTGCTTCACAAGGCTGCCTCCAGAGCGCTGTCAGGGTGCCCTTCTCTGTTCACCCTTCATGTGACTCCTGGGTGATTTAATCCGTGCTCCAAGCTTCAGTCACCAGCTGTTTGCCTGCACCTCAGCTCTTTGGCTCCAGCTCAGCTCTTCCTTCTGAACTTGAGACCTGACTATCTGCTCTCCCCTGTCCCCTCCTTGTATGTTCCATGGCTATGTCCAACCCAGTGGCACCCAAATCTAGCTTTCCCTCTGACCCCACACCTCATCCCTCCATTTGGGTTCCCTAATCTGATGACTGGCACCAATCATCTCCCAGTTTCTTCCAAGCCAGAAACCTGAAGGTCCAGCCAGAGTCCCTTCTTCCACCACATCCATTCCAGGGGTGAGGATGAACTTCAGATTCATCAGTTCTGCCTCCAAAATAGTTCCTTTTCGAAGGCCCTGGAAAGTCCATCCTCACTTTTCTCATATTCCCTAGACAGACCTGTTCAAGTAGGGATGTTCTCATTGTTCCTTGGAGACATATTCTTTTCAACTGATGGGTGTAGATGCTTCCTCCTCCTTTCTCATCTCGTCACTCTTTGTCCCCACATTTAACACCCTCTTCCTTCTCTTTGCCTGTCCAAATCTCTCTTGCTCCCTTCTTCAAAGCGTAGCTCCAGTCCCTTCAAAGAAACCTCTCTACGTCTTCCAACCCTCAGCTCCTGGGATCATCTTATCTGTCCCATGGCTAGACATAAAGCAGTCATCTCCACTCTTCTATCTACGTACATGGACACTGACATTCTCCATGCTCCTGTGTGGATGGGGGCCATGGGACTGCTCTTGGCCAATGAGCTATGGACAGAGGTGAACTAGTCACTTCCTGGCCAAAGCATACAATAGCTGGTGAGCTGATGTGACCTTCCAGCTGCCACAGGAAACAAGAAAGACTCTTTCAAGATGGTAAATTCTCAAGATCAAAGCAGCATGGAAAACTGTTACCCCATGAAGAACAGCAGCCCTGAGAGATGCCTTGACTGAGGGTAGACTTCACACACACGAGCCACAAACGTTTATTGTATTCATCCACTGACCTGATGGGGCTGTTTGTTACCACAGCATAGCCTCTCCCATCCTGACTAAGACAGCCCTCTCTGAGTGGTATTTCCTCATCTCTAGTCTGAGGATAACCATCTGCTCTTCACAGAGTGACTGTGAGGATTCATTATTAAAAGGCTTACTCTCGGTTCCTGAGTACCTGCTGCGTACCAGGCTCATAGTGAAGTGTCTGACAATGGGATGACCTAGCTGGGCAGGTATTATAAACTGGAGGTTTGTATTTCCCCAAAATTCACACGTTAATATGACGGTGTTTGGAGGTGGGGGCCTTTAGGAGGTAATTAGGTTTCGATAGTATCATAAGGATGGGGCTCCCCATGATGTATTAGTGCCCTTCTGAGAAAAGGAAGAGAACAAACCACTTTCCTTCATGGGAGGAAAGAGTGAGATGGTGAACATCTGCAAACAAGGAAGGGTTCTCACCAGGCACCAGATCTTGCTTACAAGGCACCTAGATCTTGAACGCCCCAGCTTCCAGATCTGGGAGAAATGAATGCCTGTTGTTTAGGCCACCCAATCTATGATATTTTGTTATAGCAGCCCAAGCAGACGAAGACAGCAGGACTCCATGTATCAGAGAGAAAAGGAGATAGCTATGTCCTGATGCTTATGTTGAACACTGAACAATTCCCAGGAGGAGGGCATTGACAAAGATTATAATGTGGAAGTCACCCTCTGGAGTTTTCAACTGTAGTCACCCTGTAATACTCCCACTCTTGGTTCTGTTTTGAACCCACAGAGACCCATGAAACCAGATAGAAGACTGGTTTTTGTCTTTGCAAAAGGAAGAATTGAGAAGAGGGTCTGAAAAGACCACAAGGGAACAGCAACATGGTTATAATATTAATGTCATAATATCCGGAAATAGTCACATCATGTGGCTATGTGTCAGACACTGCACCAAGCATCTTCTTTCCATTTATTCATTTATTTCTCACAACAGCAGCCTTGTGATATAGATAGCATCATCCCCATTTACAGGTGAGGAAATTGAGGCAGAGTTAATCGGGTAAATAAATTACCCAACATCATATAGCTTATATGAGTAACAAAGCCAGCATTTGAATCTGGGTAACGACTTCAGAATTACTATATGTGTTCCTGGGAGGAGGGCCTTTCCCCAGCCTGGCTTTGGGTTTGTAGGTTGAGGGTAAGAGCTGAAGCTGATTTCTTGAGAGTCTTCGAGAAACAATCTTCACAAGCACAACTCTTTGGGTTTAGATGCAGAGCTGAGCAGGAACACAGCCCCTTTGCCCTCGACCCTCCACTCCCAACCCTGCTGCCTTGGCCTTGACGCAGAGTGCAGACGCTCTTATTTCCAGAGGGCAGGGATTTGGCCAGCCCCTGCTGGCTTTGATATTTCATAATGGGAGGGACGGTCCAGGTCCTTCAAGCATGTTCAGGGAAGGCGGGTGTGCATAAACTGGCGTTTGGGCTGTTAGAAGTTTAGCCTGGTTTGTGGGCCCCGATGAGACCTTACCTCCAGAGGCTGCTGGGAGGCCAGGGGGAGAGGGGTCTGAGGCATGTGGGGACTCAGAGTCTGAATCATTTGGACATAACAATAAGTACAAATGGGCCCCTCAGTTCTTCAGTTCTGTGACACAGCATGTCACCGACAGGAACTCATGGAATTCTGATCTCAACCCATTTTACAGATAAATAAACCAATAGAGAAGTCGGTCGCTCACTTCAGCCATTAGAACTAGAGTCTGGCAGACCGCAGTGCTCAACACCGTCCACATCTCCAGCTGCCACTAGAAGTGCCCGCACTCATGAGACACCTGCCCTTGTCCCCTCCTAGGGGTAGGTTACTCAGGTCTCCTGAAGCCTGGCAGAGGTCTCTCTACCAGGGCGAGCCTCTGCCTCACCCGCCCACCCGTGTGCTAAGGACAGAAGGGGGCTTTATGTGCAATCTGCCTGACTCTCCAGAAAGCACTTAGGTTTATGATGTGCATGAAATGGATCGCCAGTTGGCGCAGCCCCCGCTCACTCAGTGCCAGCCCAGTGCTGGCAGGAGGCTGCCCCACCCCCTGCTTTCAAGGAGCATCAAAGATGCCTGCCAAGGCCCCTCCTGAGGGTCCTTCTCCGCTAACAAGTGCAGCGTGGGGTGGGGCGCTCTGCCCGAAGGCCTTTCCCCAGCACACATACCCCCAGCCCATGACAGTTCAATAGCTCCATGTTTTATGCCAATTCCAGCCTCTTCTGCCTCTGCTCTAACGAGCTGATGCTTTCAAAGGCCCCACTAATTGGTGTTTGTGCCTCACACACCACGACACTTTGATAGTCACTGAGGAAGTGGGTCTGTCCATCACACCCACGGTACAGGGGTTGCTCACTTGCTGCGCCGGCCGCCTGGACCTGTGTGCATGCACCGATGTGCCTGTTTCATGTGTGGAAGATGTGTCTTCCAGCACACACATGTGCGCATGTGTATCACACTCCTTTGCAGATATTTCTTGTGTTTACATAGCAGTGCACGGAGGAACACTACATGTGTGCACGGGAGATGTGCACATGTGCGCACTTTCCTGGGTGTGTCTGTGTACTTGTGCAATAGAATTGTGTGTGTGCATGGACTTCTGCTTGCAGGCATGTGCATGTGAATGTCTGCTAGTAACATCCACATTCCTGTCTGAGGGCATCTGCAGGATGGGTTTGTAGGACTGAGTGCAAGGGGAGGCTGCTGTGCACTGTGTGCGTGGAGATGAGAGAATCTCTGCTTTGGGCATTGATGTGGTTGTGTGGCATGAAGGTACGTGGTACGTGGACATTTGTGGATGACGTGGAGGAAAGGTAGAGTAATCCAGGGCCCACGGGCTTCAGGTTGGAGGCCTGGTCCTGCCATTTCCTTGCTGAACACAGGGGTAATCACTTAACCTCTGTAGCCACGAGTTTTCTCATATAAAAATAAGTGATAAAGACATCCCCCTCACACTGGCGTGCATATCAAATGGGAGACGACACACAAAGGGATAGCAGGAACGTGTCAGCTCTGGGGCGGGTGTCTCTGTGAAGGCGGGAGAGATCCTTCCATCCCACCCGCCTCAGCCCTCCTGCCTATTCTCGGTAGCATCCAAAGCCAGTTCACACTTTCACTATCCACCTTTAACAGATGGAAAACTGAGTTGCAGATGTCCATGTGAGTTGGTAGCAGAGTGGGAACTCGCTGTCAGAGGGCGCAGCCTACCAGCCTATGGAAGCCAGGATGGCCCTCTGATTCCTGAGGGAGAAGGGGCAACTTCAGGAGGGTGGAGCTATGCACAGCTGTGTGTGCCCCTCTGCACAAATGCATGACTCGAGGCAAAGGGGAGTACTCAGCCCCCTGCCTCGGTGTCTGTCTCCAGGGAGGATCTCTAAAGAGAGCTTGGGCTGAGTATGGGCCACTCTCTCCCGCCAGGGACCCAGTTCTGCCCCTTCAGTAAACAACTCCAGTCTAGGGCAATCACTTATGCACCAAGACACTGAGGCCCAAAGGGGGCAGGAATTTGCTCAAGGCCTGAGGACAGAAACAAGTTAGCACAGAGGCCTCCCTGTTCCTCACTCTCCATGGTCACTCATTTAGCACTGACTGGGGTGGCAGGGAGCTCGCCGTGGGCAGATCACTGGGCCTGCAATCCCACCTGGAGTCAGCCTGGCACATCCATCGTGTCTCCACTTAGGGGAACATGACCTCTAGACCTTGGTTCCTGGACCGCCGCCCCGAAAAGTTATGGCCAGTATGTGTTACTTCTTTCTTCCTTTCATAGTTTGCAGGGTAATTTTTTGTGTTACTTTTTACATCTTGTTTAAAGAAAAACTTACAAAATCACCAGGGGGAGCAGCAGCATGACAACTTGGACAGGGGACAGTGTCATCATCAAGGCCATCCCCAGAGTCATCACCATCGGGTAGACTGCCCCTCCCCAGCCCTTAACACACCGGCCTTACAGGACCCCCCCAAATTAAGCAGAAATGGTCTTTATCCTCCATTTGCATGTCACTTCTCTTCCCACTCCCTTGGTCATCCCAGGATCATGTGACCTGAAGCCCTCCCCAAATGTGCATCTGCCCAGCTCCCCAGAGTCCCAGACTTATCCTGTCCTGAGAAACTGGACCACAAGTCCTCACCCAGGGCTGGCAGCAGTGAGGGAGCTGGTGGGGCAGGAGGGGCGAGCAGCCCCCTCCTCTGGCCTGGCGCCCCACCCACCCAGCCGGAGGCCTGTCTGCCTTCCTGAGCTCATTAACTGCAGGTCACCGTTCAGCAGGAAAGACAAGGCGTGGGTTCTGCGGGCGTTCATTAGCCGTGAGAGGAACAGTGTGTGTGAAATTAGCAGTCACCTGAGGACCTCGATAATTTCATAATTAGGAGGCCTAATGGCTCCAGCTCTGGATGCCAAATGACTTAACCCCTTGCCTGCTGAGTATCTAACCCCCAGCCCAGAGCAGCTGGGGAGGGCCTGCTGTACCCCTTCTGCTCCAGTCCTGCTCCTATGCCCCATCATGTTCATTTCAGCCACCCCAGCGCCCAGCACAAGGGCTGGCACAGAGGGTGCAATAGCCAAGGTGATGGAGTGAATGGGTGGGTGAATGAACAAACAGGTGTCTGAATGGGGAAAGAGTTTCAGCCCCCGCTGCAGGTGCTCAGGGGAGGAAGAACCTCCATCTGTGAGTAGGTGTGTGGCTGTGTGCGTGCCTGTGTGTGTGCGCGTGCACGCACGTGCGAAGACAGCACACACATGTGGATCTGTGATGTCTTCTAAGAACTCTGTGTGTGTCCATGGCCACACTCACATATGTGATACAAATTCTGCTACCTCCTGTCTGGATGTAGAAGGAATCTGCGACCAGGGCCCAGGCACCTCCCTTTGATGCCAGCCTCTCCTGGTACCACCTGAATGATGTTGGATCCAGAATTTCTATGTGGGGCACTTGAGAGGAACACCTAGTGGGGAAAGGGGGCTTGGGGAGCGTGCTGTGAACCTCTGCTTGCATAGCAAGTACACTATTTTTTATTTAGATTGAATATTTTGGGGGGAGGCTGGTGCCAATGGGGGTGGTGGGGGTAGGGGCTGAAGTTCCACCCTTTAGTGTAGGGACCTGGTTATACCAAGCATAGAAGACTCACCTGCCTTTCTCAGCCTCCTCCCCCTCCTCCCAACCTTCCCCCAGGCCTAGATGTGAAGGCTGGGGGTGGTGGGGGCATAGGCCTCCCTCCATGTGGGACAACTGGTTCTGAGCCTCCCATGACCCGGCTTCACTCCCTAATTGTAGAGCAGAGGTGGGGGCGGGGGGGGGGGCGGTGAGAGGAGAAAGAAAAATGGGAGAAGAGGAGGTGTGAGAACAATAAAGGAATAGAGAGAAGACAAATGGAGGGGAAGGGGGAAGAAAGAAGAGGAGGAGAAAGGATGGGAGGTCCCAAGGAGGTGAGAGAGGAGAGAAGAGATGGGAGGGGAGCAGAGAGGAAGAGAGGCAAGGAGGCTGAGAGCATTATCAGCACTTAAAAAGCGAGCAGCTCAGTTCTTCTTTGGCACAAATAATGGCTTTTTATGAATAAATCATGTGTCAGACGCCTCCCAGGGAGTGGGCATGGAGGGGGGCGCGTCTGCTGGGCTCCAAGGCTGGCTGGGAAGGGCCAGTTGCAGACCCCCAGCTACAGGGGTGTTGCTCCCTTTCTCCGGCTGGGGCCCAGCAGGACAGAAGCTGTCTCTGGAATTACCAGTGGTCCAGCGGGCAGGGCTCAGTCATTACTCTGAGGCGGTCTCCCTGCTCCTGTGCAAGAACCTGGCCCCTTCCCAGGTTTGGGAGTGGCCCTCAGTTCCCCTCCCCTCCCCTCCCACAGCAGAGCAGCTCGGAAGAAGGCTGCTCAGGCAGAGAAACACCAGCTCTGATGCTCCCAGAGAGAGGAGAGAGGTGTGCACCAAGACAGGCAGACACACCCAGAGAGGAAGGCATGCAGCACACACAGCTCGCACAGAAGCAGACTCTAAGGCACACACGTGGGTGCATTCGGAGGTGGATACACTGTCAGCCCCAGCACACACACTCACACACACATGCCGAGGCACGTGCACACTCAGACAGGGAGACCCCCTTCCAGCACACACACACAGACAGGCCCACACAGACAGATGCATATGGGCGACACGGACACACACAGGCCTGCACACGCACACCAGCAGCCCACCCTCCGTCAGCCTAGGGTGGGAGCAACTTTGCAGTCCATATGGAGCACAGACCCAGCTGGGCTGTGACAGAGCCTGGCTGTGGGGTGGGGCTGGGCATCTGTGTGCTCCCACCCAGTGAGGACACCTACCACACCCCACTGTGGTCTCCCCTCCAACTCTGAGCCTCAAACTCACACAGGTCCTGCTGGTTTCAAGCCCTCTGCTCACAGGCCACTCTCCAGAGGCAGTGGGAGGAGGTTGGACATCAGAGGTACAGTGAGGGCAGGCAATCCAGCTCTACCGCTTGCCAATACTTTGATCTCAGAGAATACCATATTATTGGCCCTTCAAATGAACCTGGACGGGGTAAAAACCCCATCTTCCCGATTAAGAAAGCGAGGCTCCAAGAGAGATTCCTTTCTAGGAATTCCCATTTTCCACAAACTCTAGTAGGAGCCCTGGCTTCCCTCCCCATCTTGCACCTGCTCCTTCTCAGTCAGTGGTCCCCCTGTCTGGCTTTCCCACTCTGTATGCTCCTGAATAGACCTCCCAAATCCCAAAGACTCCCATAGGCTCACTATCGAATGGAGCCTGTCTCAAGTTCCCCATCAGCTGTAGTCTTTCCCGCTCTGAGCTCTGGCCATCCTAAACTGCTTTTGGATCTGGAGCCTACATGATCACTTGACTCTGGGCTTCTAAACACACCATTGCTTCTGTCTCAGATCCCTCCCCTTCCAATGCTAGTTCATCCTTCTAGACTCCACTCATTCATTTGAAGGGCCAATAATATTGTATTCTCTGAGATAGCACCCCCTCCAGGTATGTGCCTTGACTTCTCAAGTCAGGATGGGAGCAACTATGTCATTCATACCCACCACAGCCCCCTGGCTCCTCCATTCATTACAGCTCTGATCTATAATTTTCTGTTTACTCATCCATGTCCCCCTGTCCCTGAGGACAGAGACTGGACCTATAATGCTTCTCTACAAGACCTGGCACAGATCAGAAGCTCACTAAATTTCCCATTGAGTGAAGGGAGAAAAGAACATGTACAGCACCAATGCTGAGCAATTTGCATACCTTTCCTCATTTACTTTTCTTAAGAAATCCACAGGATGGGTGCTTCCATCCAGTAGTCTAGATCAGGAAAGCAAGGCACCAGAGGCTGAAAACTTGCCCCCAGTCACAGTTTGCCAATGGCAGGGAATGGATTCAAAGAGAAGTCTCTGTGCCTCCAAAGGCCTTCTTTTCCCCCACCCAGGCATTTCCCCACTCTGACCCTGATTTCTCATCTGTACCATAGGTACAAAAATTGTACATAATACAGGACCTGACACCAACAGGTTCTCAGTGTCTGTCTTCTCTCCCAATCTCTGAAGCTTATTCAGGACAGAATTCCCCCAGACCAGGAACTTACTCAACGTACAGGTTCACAGAAACAGGTGCAGAGTCCCACACAGACACACCTCCAGGGTCCAGAACTCGGTAGGCACTTAACCAATGTGCGCTGAGAAGGCAGGCACCAATGAATGCTGCTGACACGTAGAGACACAAAGCCACAATAGGGCTCAGGCACCAGGACCTGCGACCCCTGTGATCTCGGCCAATTATCCTCCGTGGCCGCTGCCACTACCCCTGCTAGCCCAAGGCCCGGGAAATATTTAAAACAATTTTATTCATGAAAATATGCTGTACAATGCACTCTACACGGCCTCGACACGGCACACACGCACACGCACACGCTGACTGCACGGCCACGGTACACAGCCTACGATTTGCGCTGGGGACGCCGCACCCACAGCCCGCCCCACCGGACACTTATAAATATCGGAGAGAGGAGCCTGGACTGGCCCGGAGAGAGGGGTGTCGGGTCGGGGTTGGATCCAGAGCTGAGGCCCGCTGGAGAGGCTGAGACCAGTACTGGGGGGTGGAGCGGTTGAAGAAGGGGATTGCCTCAGACAGAGGAGAAGCTAGGACCACAGGGTGGGACCAAGGGGTTGAAACCTAAGAGGATGGGTTAGGGCTGGAGGAGGTCAGCTCAGACTGAACAGCCAATTGCTTGGTGTGTGTTTTCGGAAGGCGGGAGTCATGGTTTGACCAGTGGGAAAGTGTTCACCGGGAATCAGATCAGTTTGGGAAGGGATATTCGTCACAGTGAGGGCCCCGTTAGAGAAACTTGAAGATGTGGAGACGCCCCCTGCCGCAGGGTTAGCAATGCCGACCTGCAGCCCACGTGACTCTTCCCATTCCCACCCGGCCCGGATTTCAGTCTCCACTTCCAGGCTTCCCGCCGAGGGAGGGGGTGGGGGGTGGGGGGTGGCAGTGGGAACGAGTCTCCAGTTCGGGCTGGAGTAGTGGGGTGCCCCAGCCTCTCCCTACCGCGTCCCTCTGTGCTCAACCTCCGAGAGGTGCCCTTAGCGGGGGGCTGCCTCCTTGGATCCCCCCATGAAGTTGAAATCGGGGATGGGAACCCGGGGATCAGGATGGGAAGACAGAGGCCCCTTGGGACGGAGCAGGGGCACCCAGGGTTTGGGAGGTGGTCCTCAGCCGGGTACCCAACTCTGGTTGGGGGGCGGGGCCCCGGCCAGGCCGGGCGGCGGCGGAGGGAGAGCCGAATCAAAATTGAAGTCCATTTCGTCGCTGTCCATGAAGTCGTTGAGGATAATGGACTCGACGTCGCACTCGAGGCTCCCACTGAACATGTCAAGGTCCAGGTCGGCCGGGAAGCGGTCGGGCGCGGCACCCAGCGGACCAGCGGCTGCGGCCGCATACGGCCCGGGCAATGCGTCCAGCAGAAGACCTCCGGGCGGGCCCCCAAAGGCGGCCGCGTGGCCAGGCGGAGCCAGGCCCGCTGCGCCCGCCTCGCCGGGCAGCGTCATAAGGCTGATGGGGTGGGCTAAGGCACTGCGCGAGGGCACGGGCGGCGCGTACGGGGCTGCCCCCTTACCGGGGTAGGCGGCGGCCGCGCCCGCCAGCGCCAGCTCCCCCGGCGCGCCCAGCACCGGGCCTGGTCTCGGGGCGGGCGGCGGCGGCGGTAGCAGCGCGGGCAGCGCCCCGGGGCGGAAGGGCGGGGCGGCTGGCGCGAAGCTGGCCTGCTTGTTCTCCTGGATGGTCTGCATAGGCAGGCGGCGCAGGGCCCCCAGCGCCGGCGGCCCGAAGCCCCCCGCTCCGCCGTAGGCACCGCCTTTACAGCCGCTGTAGTAGGCGGGCGTCCCGGCGCGGGCCCGTGGCCCATAAGCGTCCTGCGCGCCTTCCAGCAGGGCCTCTGGCAGCCCGGCGCCGCCGCCGTGCAGGCCCAGCGGGCCTCCCAGCTCCGCCAGGCGGGGGAGCTCCCCGGGGCAGCGCGCACCTAACGCAGGCGACAGCGCGCTCGCTGGACTCGGGTACATGAGTGGTGACGATGGCGCCAGGGCCTCCAGAGCCTCATCGTCCTCCAGTTCGGCCGCTTCCCCGAGCAGGGGTCGCCCGCCTCCGCGGAAGTCAGCCCACGCATCATAGTCGTCGCTGGCATGAGAGGCCGGGCTGGTGGCCCACTTGGCTGCCCCCGGCACGGGCCCCGGGGCTGGCGCCCCCGGGGGGCTGTCATCCGGACTTCGCTCAGGTGCCTGCAGTGGCTTCTTCTTGCTCGCCTTGCCCTTGATGCGCAGGAACTTGGACCCGTTGTCCATGGACACGGCCCTGCGCCGCGGGGTCTTGCCTGTCTTTCCGCCCTCAGGGTTCAGCATCCACCAGGAGCTCTTGCCTGTGCCCTCATTCTGCACGCGGATGAAACGCGTGTGCAGCGACAAGTTGTGCCGGATGGAGTTCTGTGGCCGAAGACAAGGACATGGGCAGGGGTGTGGGGCCGTGGAGAAAGAAAAGGGAGAAAAAAAGAAGTGAGAGAAGAGATGGGAAGGAGCCAGAGGGGACAGGGGGCGGGAGGATGAGGAAGATGTAAGGGGGAATGGGTTAAAAGAAGTGGGGTGGGGGAGCAAGTGTAAGTACCAGGTTCGGCAAACCCAGAATACCCATCCTTTACCTCCAAATCACACCACCCTTCCCCGCCCCCAAGAGTGGTTGCACTCTCAGAGGGAGGAGCTTTGGGTTTAGCCTTTCCCCAGAGGACGGGCTGACTCCTGAGGACTACTCTTAATGGGAAGCAGGACCCCGGTCCCCAACTCAGCAAGCCCCGCCCAGGGCTAGCCAGGCCGCCAGCGACCCCCCTCCCAGGCAGATTATGTAAGGGCTCATGCTGCTGCTGCGGCTCATTTGTCCGCCCCCCCACCCCTCCCCAGCCTGGCATGGCGCCAGGAGCCCGAAAACCCAGGGCTCCAGAAATCAATCTCGCGGTGACTGATTAAGCCCTGTTTAGAACTAATTGCTCTTTCGTGTGTGGGGAGAATAAATTACCTGCTTTAATTTCGTGTCTTTAAAATGCAACTGCAGGTAGAGAAGATTGTTAACCCTTTGCTGGGAGGGCCTGGCCAGGGAAGGCATTACAGGCAGAGGTCCTCAAAGGTGGGTATCGGCCTGAGATACTTCAGAGATTGTCCCCAATTCCTCGGAGCTCTGTAAACTTCATAAGGCTGTGGACCCCAGCAAGCCACTCGGGGCACATCCATTAGCCACAGAGACCTCATCCACCTCTGCTCAGCGCTGGCCTCCAGGCCACCCTAGGCCAGCCTACCATCGTCTGCCTACCCTTTGCAGCTGACCCACCTGAAGCAGAGCAGTACCACCCTCAAAGCCCTTCCTGGTGGACTCTGCACAAAATCCCCACAAAGAGGTGGCACAATCCCCCTTTACAGCAAGAAGACCAACGTGCAGCTGATTTAGCCTAAGCTTCCTGCTGTCCCTGGGTGCTGCCTGGGCTTCTCCTTTGCCACCCTGCATATATCCTCTTCAAAATCTGCTGTGCCATCTCTAGTGCTAGCCATGTCCCAGCTCAACTGACCTGTGCCCCCACAGGAACCCCGAGGAGTAGAACTTCTGCTGGGCCTGCCACACCCCACCTTGGGGGGCCTGCCACCTGCTGGGGCTGGCCTTCCTGCTCAGGCACTGCCTATGGAATCAGCATGAGTTTGGGTATCCGCCACTCCATCTCTGTGAGCCTCAGTGAACTACTCTGAAAGAGGGTGGCATTCAGTCACCGCTTCAGAAGGCTGTTCGATCTCTACCTGGATAGGTGTTTGCCAAGCACACCTCCTGCTCATCGGCATGGTTAAATCCTTCACACTGGCCAGAAGACCTCAACTCTTGGATCACTCAGCAGACCTGCTCCGTCTGTACCCCAGTACCATGCCTTGAGTGTAACAGTGCTGGGCACCAGCAACCCAGGGAAGCTGATATTACCCCATCTCATGCACCAGGGCACGGAGGCCCAAAGGCATGATGTAACTTGCCCACAGTCCCTCAGGCAGCAACACCAGATACCACTCCAGATCTGCCCAAGACATGGCCCTGCTCTTAACTCATTAATCCACCCAGCCCCGTAACCACTGATCCCTGAGGGGTCTCTCTCCTGCCTGCTACCCATGGTACCCTCCTATTGCCCCCAGCTCCAGGTACTGACCTGACTCTTTAGGGCCCCAGTCTCCCTACCTGGCACTTGCTAGCCTTAGGAGATGACAGCTGGGGCTGCAGGCCCCTCCCAGGCTCATCCTGCTTAGCTTCTCCTGGGGCCTGGAAAGGAGGGGAGCTGGACCCCCAGGGAGTGGTGTTCCCTCAAGTATTTACCCCCTTCTCTCTCCCCGCCCCTGCACCTGGCTCCCCAGCCCCTCCCCCACACCTGTGTTCAGGGGCCTGGGAGGCCTCCATTCTCTCCCCTAAGGGAGTATCTGGTTTAGCAGAGGCTCTACCTCCCAGCTTCTCCAGCTGGAGGTCAGTCAGGTAACAGCTCTTTATCAGTGTCACTGTGCCAGCCTGGTCCCAGTGCTGGGAGGGAAGAAAAGAGGAAGGACGTGTCCAAGTCCCAGCACCTACTCAGGGCCTGCTCATTCAGCCTTGGGCATGAAGACTTTATCCTGTGTAATCATTCATCAAGCTCCATGCAAGTCAGGGGTTGTGAGCCCTATCTCAAAATGTGAGTAAGGCTCAGAGAGGTTGAAAGTAAGTTGCTACCATCACACAGTTTAAGTGACAGAGGTATTGATTTCAGACAGGTCTCTGAGTCAAGATGACATCATCACATTCCAACACAGGAGAGAAACAGGTCAGTTTCCCAAATATCTTAGGAAGTCAGTATTCCAGTGCTTCTCAAATGTTCCATGGAAACAAACCCTAAAGGTAAGAGCATAGGAAGGCTGGGGCCCCGTTACAAGGGCAAACATCTAAGTCTTGCGCTTCCTTTTTAGAATTCAAGAGAACTTCGCATCATGCCTCATAATACATCGACATTTTCTGACTCTAAAAATGTTTTAAGAACACCAGCAGCACATGCTCTAAGCCTATGCATTATTTCACACTGTTCCCTGCCCAGACTGGTAGCTGTGGGAACTGAGCTCCAGCCTGAAACCACCGCTGGTCCAACCCAGGAGAAGGTAGGACTCACCCAAGGTCACCCTGGACCTGCTGGCAGAGCAGGAATTGGAGCCCAAGCCTGCTGACAACTCCCAGTGGTAGTACCCTTCCCAGTCCACCAAGCCTGACTGACCTGCCTTGGTTTCCCTGCCCATAAACTTGAGATGGACCAATTCTACTTTGGGGTCCTTTTCAATTTGACACAGAAAATTCATGGGCTCATCCAGTCCAGAGGTTTTCAAACTTTGTTGTTTTTTTTTATGTAGTGAAACTGTTTTTGGAAATGGAATCTAATGTAAAACTTGAGTGCTACACACTCAGGTTATCAGGGGAGGGGCTGCCAATGAGCCCTGCCAGCTCAGTACCCTGTCTTGTATGTCCATAGAAAATGAGGCCCCAGGGAAAGGATTCTGCAGGCCATGTGGATGAAATAGTTGAAACCTAGAAGGGTCATCCAGAGAGGCGGCCTGGAGTTGGCTGAGGACCTAGGCCTTGGAGTGCTGAGCAGGGCTCAGCACCAGGTATGCACAGGGCCATGCCCTTGAGGGAAGCCCAGGCCCTGTAGCCCCATCTAGCTCCTCGGGCTCAGCCACCTGGTACCAATCAGAGCTCCCAGCCAAGATCCAGGGGCAAGCAGTGATCACAGCTCGCCCACAAGGCCACCTGGGAGGCCAGAGGCCACGGAGGAGGTGAGGGACACAGAGGAGGGAAACGCCTCTGCCAGGCAGCGGTAACCAGGGCTCCCTCTCGGAGTCGCCTAGCAACCCACCAGCAGAGCCACAGGCCCGGCATGCCCCGGCTCCCCTGGTGCCCAGAGCTGGGCTGGGCTTCTGGGGCCTCACACCTCCATGGAGCCTCACACCTCCATGGAGCCTGGTGCAGATTCCAGGGGAGAGAAGCCCTCCCTGATCTGGGGCCATCATGGGGCAGAGAGAAGGGACAGGAGTTATGTATCCTCTGCCCATCCCACCCTCAGAACTGGACCAAAGAGGCCAGTCCTCTGAGGCCTCATCCAGCAGGAAGAGGAGGCTGGTGCAGGGCAAAGTGCATGGACTCTGGTGGAAGATCTGGATTCAGGTTTGGGCTCGAACCCCGAAGAGTAGCTCAACCCCAGATGCTTTGAGCACCCCTTCCTTGTGTCTACCTTCCCTTCCCCACAGCCCTCCACCATGCCAGTGACCCTTCAGATAACTCGGAGCTCATCCGATCTTGCTCAGAACCCTCTGATGCCCTCATCTCCTTCAGAGTAAAGGACAGAGGGCTTGCCACCCTTCACAAGACCCTCCATCATGTGACCTCTCAGACGCCTCTCATAACACCTTCCAGTTCCTCCAATCTGCTAGGCATGGTCCCACCTGGGGCCTGTGTCAGCTGCAACACAGTTCATCCAGAGACCCATGTCACTCTCTCATTTCCTTCAAGCCTCTGTTCAGATGTCCATCTTTCACAAAGGCTCACCCTGACCACTTTGGTGACAACTGCTCCCCCTCCCGGTATTGCTTGGTTCTCTTGCCCTGCTATACATTTTTCAAAGCACTGGTCACTTTCTAAATTAATGCATAATTGATTTCTTTTGTGTTTATTATGTATTATCTGGTTTCCCTTAGATTAGAAAACATGCTACATCCGAATTTTTGCCCACTTTTTACTGTGCCCAAGGTATTGGGTATGTATTAGGCATTTAATAAATGTTTGCTGAATGAATGTGAATGGGGGGTAATACTGTGTTGCAGGGGGCAACAATGAGACTAGGTAGAGTGACTGGCCCCTGACAGGGGTTTCTCCAAACTGGGCTGATCAGGGAACACAGAACAGGGTGAGAGACAGGCATGCGGGGAGAAAGCCAGGAACCGTATGATCCACAGAGGGCACCACAGAGAGGAGTGCGAGCTTCCTCACAGGCTCAGGGGGCAGCTGCTCTCCCAGAACCACCCCCTTCCTGCTCCCCACACAGACCCAGGCCACCTCAGGATTGCTGAGTCTCTCACCGCTTGCATGACCTGGGCCCAAAGCCACTCCAGGAGCCCCAGTGGGAGCAGAATAACCTCGTCCTTGCTGACGGTGCCTCCCTCATGGACAGGTCTGATCCATTTGGTGTGGCAGCTCATCCATCCAGCAGGACACCCTCATCTATTCCCAGGACACCCTTCGCCCACGAGCAGTAATGCATTCATCTGACAGCACAACCCCATTTATCCAGGACACCAGTCCCATTTATCCAGCGAGTACAACCTCCTTTGCTAACAGCATTCCATTCACCTGATGGGCCCCCTCATTTATCCAGCAGGACACCCTCATTTATCCTCCACGTCGGAGGCTCTCCTTCCTCCTGTGGTGTGGCTGTGTTCTCTCATGGTGCAACCCGGCTGCTCCAGCGGGACGTCATCTCTCCTACAAGTACACTTCATCCCTTGACAGCACAACCTCATTTATCTAATAATGCAGCCTCACCTTGCCTCCCAGTACCATCTCATTCCCTGACAGTACAACCTCGTTTATCTTCCAGTACAACCTCATCTCTCCTCCCAGCACAGCTTCATTCTCTGATAGCTCAACCTCATCCAATCTTACTTCTCCAGCCAGAGCCTGCTGGATCTCAGGGGGGCCAGAGGTGGGGGGCCAGGCGAGCATGGAGAGAAGAGAATGTCTACCATTGGCTGTCCCCTGCCTACAGAGGGCACCCTGGCATTAGGATCATGTCCAATGTCTCCAGGCCCCAAAGGGCTCAAGGACTTTTGAGTTCTAGGTTGCCGGGCCCAGCCAGTGCTCCACCATGGCCCCACCTTCTGTTTTGTTCCTTCTAGGACTACAGAAAGCCCAAAGGATGGACTTCCTCCAGCTCTCCAGGAGGGAAAAATCCCCACCTGATTTGCTTTGTAGCTTTAACTGATTTCTCTAGTTTGACTCCACCCATTGCAGCCAATTTTAAGCTACCAGGATGACGTCACTGAGTGCAGACCTGGGAAGGGGTATGCCTGATCGGTTCTGTAAGCTGGTGTGAGGCAGCCTGACACGCCACTGGCACATGCTTCAAATAGCCAGATAGGAGAAGGGCACCTCCTCTATGTGCCAGACCTGGGCTAGGTTCTTTAGATAGAATTCTTTGAGCTCTGATAACCATCCTGAGAGTAGGTAATGCTCGTTGACAAAGGGGATAAACTGAGGCTTGGGTAAGTTAAATGACTCCTAAGGCCATGAAGCCTCGAGAAGTGATAGAGCCAGGTCTGGGTCTCATGGCTGCTGGATTCCGGAACCAGGGCTTTTCCCACCCATGCACCCAACGCTTCCCTGTGGCCCACCTCAGTGGCCATCCCTGCTTGGTTCTCAAACGTCCCGGCTTTCATCAGAGACAGGAGACCCAGGTCTTGCATGCCCCACCTACCACAAAACCGTGCTGCTCCTGGCCTCCCTGAAACCTGGGGGATTCTAGGATCCTCCCCGTTTTATCCTGGGTGGTGTATCCATGGGTCATGTATCCATCCATCCAAGCCTAAGGCCAAATGCGGATACTTCTCCAGGTTTCATCACTGTGGAAGGCTGGGCCCAGCCCTCCTCAGGAAGATGATCCCGCGGCACCGATGACCCAGCAACTCCCCATGGTGCCTTCCTGAGCAGAGACTGCCTGAGGGCTATGTGAGCCCTCTCATCTCCTCCATCTGAGGAGTCCTCCATCTCCCCATTTCCTCAGCCTTCCCCATAAAGAAAGGTCAAAGGCAGGTGTTGGGTCCCAACGCATCCATGTTTGCTGCCTGGGGCATCCCCTGTCAGAGAGGAAAATAATCCCAACACGCACTGAGAGGGACGGGACCCGAAGGAGATCCCATATGTCATGATCTTCCCTGACTCCTTACCCCGCTCCGGGGCTCCAATCTGACCCAGGAACACACACCTGTGTCAGACAGAGACATGCGCTCTCAGGGGCTACCTGCCCTACTGCCTAGGGTAAAGCTGGGGTCCTCGGTCCAGGCAGGTTTCCTGGCAGAACAGGGGACCTGGATGACTTGGGGGCCTGATGCCATGTGCCAACTCTTGGAACGAGGATTGTTCCAAGATTCTCTGCAGTGGAGGAGGGGTAGAGGACAAGTGGAGGCATTAGGTCACAGGTATTGACAGGTAAGGAGGAGGCGTGAGGTCAGCAGTGGAACAGAAGTGGGCAGCCCAGAGGCCAGAAGAAAGAAAATGTCCAAAGCAAGGCATGAAGTCAAGGGACAGGATCTAGCAACCCCCACCCCAAAGAGAGCAGAACCCACACACTGGGTTCTGCCCTAGCCTGGGCAGCAAACAAACCAGCAGCAGCATTTCAAGCTCACCCCTACTCAAAAGCCCAGGGCTCCTCATCACCCAGATCCAAACTGATTCATATTCAGGAGCCCTCTGATGCTTTCCAGACTCATCTCTTCAGTTCCTTAGGCCTGTCTGGGACTCCAGCCATCCTGGATTTCGCACACACACTGTTCCCTTCACCCTTTCTTCTGTGCGCCACAGCTTCCTGCTGCCCCCTCAGGGCCAGCTCTGTGGCACCTTGGTGGTCCCCTCTGCAAGTCCCAAAGACAGTTGCTCCCACCTCAGCGCTACTGCGCAAACCTCACTGGAAACTGGAGTAGAACTGTGCGAGTGGGCCTCCGCACTTGAACTTGAGGAGTGGTCCTCGGCTGGGGTGCTCAGCAGCCGTGATGGCTCAGGCCTGGCAATTCTATGCAGTTTCTGTTCAGCAAAACCTCAGACCAGAGCTGCAGGCAGGCCCTGCCTCCTCCCTCCTGGCTTCCCCTCCAGTCGCTGCCCCATGCTGTGGCCACCGCCCCACCTTTCTTTAGCACCTCCGGCTCCAGAATGCTGCAGAGTGAGGAAGGGGAGGAACTAGCATTTTTTGGACACCTTCCCTGTGCCTGCATCATGCTGGCACCTGGCACCTAAAACCTAGGCTTTGTCACAAGCCTCTGAGTTCATTTACCATCCCCATTTAACAGATGAGAAACCCATCAAAGGTTCCAAGAGACAACTAGACTTGCCCAAGGTCACCGGGTGTAAGCGATGGTGTGCGGATTCCCTTGGCTCCACAGTGGCTTTCCTCCCCCACCAGAATTAAATGGGAACCCTAATATCAAGGCCATTCAGACCTCTCCTTGTCTCTCCTCAGTCTGAGCCCTCTCCCTCCTTCTGTAGTACCTCCCCACACACCCCTGCCCAGGCCCTGGGAGCAGCTGCAGTGATCTCACCCAGCCCTGCCCAGGGCCTGCTCTGGGGAGGGCCCAGCAGCTGTGCCCTAGCCCTGCAGGCCAGCTCCTGGGGGGAAAGAGGAAGAGCAGGCCTGGTGCCAAGAGGACCATCTGCTCTCCCAGGGGCATGGCCACCCGCACAGACACTGGCCTTGCCCCCAGGGACCGCCCTTGGCCCTCTGTCCCCATGCCAAGCAGCCCCAGGGCAGCCCACCCAGACCGGGCACCAGCCATCTGTCCTCTCCTGAAGACCAAGAGATCCTTGGGCTCGTTGGAGCACCGCAAAGAATGCACGCTGGAAAATGAACAAGCGTGCAGGGGAAGGTCTGGGGCAGGGGACAGAGGCCAGGGCTGGGTGTGTCCACACTGCCTACCCCAGCCCGAGCCTCACCAGGCTAGAGGCGGAGATCCCCTCCAGGCCTCCAGCCCCTCACATCTGCTCTGCTGGCAGGTGCCTCAGGCCCAGGGAAAGCCCCTTCCCCCACAGCCCCA
Organism: Solenodon paradoxus; assembly: GCA_004363575.1. Lineage (NCBI taxonomy): Eukaryota > Metazoa > Chordata > Mammalia > Eulipotyphla > Solenodontidae > Solenodon > Solenodon paradoxus. The sequence continues at coordinate 42,398 of RJWH01004735.1, read as the reverse complement.
GCTCAGGTTACAAGAGGAGGCGAGGCCAGCTGAGGACAGGGGGAGGGGACAGGAGGGGTGGAGAAGGCATCAGGACTTCCCAGAGTATTGGGGGAGGGGAACTGGAGCGCCAGATGGGACTCGGAGCCAGAGAGGGAAGGGCCATGCCCAAGGTCACACAACTTGCCAGTGGGCAAAGAGGAGCTGGCATCTAGGGGCAGACAGCCCTAGGTCCAAGAGTGACCTTGAGCAAATCAATGCCTTCATCTGTAAAAAGCCTAAAACCTGCCTGCGTGCCTCCCAAGGCCAGAGGAAGGTTCTGAAGGCCAGGAAGCAGTGGGACAACCTTGAGCAGGACAGTGCTTGGACAAGGTCTGACACCCCAGGGCAAGAAAGGGGAGCCTGAGAGGAAGGACCCACTTGCAACACACGTGGACACAAGACACAATTAGTATCTCTCTGGGATCAGGGATCAGGGCCCCTGCCCTGCACAGTACCTGGCAGTGATTCCTTTCCTTCCCCAAAGCAATGAGTAACAGTAGTGATATTTGTTCTTTGGGAGGACTTTACTGGTAAAGTTCTCACAGCAAAGCTTGGGTATAAGTCCTTTTAGTGTCCTATTTTGTAGAGAAGGAAACTGAGGCTTGGATCACACAGAAAGTGAGTGGCAGAGCTAGGATCTACTCTTCTCTGCCTGCCTCCAAGACTCATCACCTCAGCCCTGGTACCTTGGACTCTGGGTCTGCATCCCTCTGGGCCCATCTTCTCCCCTAGAAGCAGTGCCAGGCCCACACTGGGTACCTGAGCCCATCTCTCCTCTGTCCACCCTCTGTACCACCAGTGATCCTTTTGCCTATGTCGTTCCCCATCCCTCACAGCTTGGAGTACCAGTTCCTCGGCTTGGCATTCAAGGCCCCAGGTCACTAGGCCCCGGCCTGATGCTCAGCTGGGCTCCTAAGGCATCCTGAGGGTATGACCTTCTTTGTCTGCTTCCCCTCTCCCACCTGCAAACACTGATGGCTAATTATCCGGCCTTCCATCATGACCTCAAAGAGTTTTATCCTGAATCAAAATCATCTTATCTCCCCAGCTTGACTTCAAGGTCAGGGAGACAATCCATTCCCTCGCTGGCACTGCAATGGGTACCCAGTGGGTATAGCCTGAGTTAAAGTGGATGGAGGAAGCAGCCATCAGCCCTGGAGTCTGCAGATGGAGATGGGGGCCATCAGGTTGGTCTGGCCCTACCCTCAGAGAGTTGTCTGAGAAAGGGGGTCAGGGAACCCAAAACCACTCCCCAGGCTGGAAGCCTGACAGGCATCAGAGACAGGGATGGAGGCAGTGATGAGGGTCAGGCAGGTCAGCATGGGATGTTCTGGCCAGAGCACTGGCCTAGGGAAGTCAGCCCTAGGGAGTTTCATTTCTGTCACAGTGGGATACTGTGAGAGTCACGGTTATTTCTCCCAGCCTTAGTTTCTTCATATGCAAAATGGGGAGAATAACAGTACAGCTTCAGAGGGTTGCTTTGAGAATGGAATGAAAGCAGGTACATAATGGCACATGGCCGTTGAACCCTAAACTGGAATAGTCTGGTGTGGTTAGAGCAAGGGTCAGAAGACCTGAAGGTGAGTGATGTGGCTGGAGAGGTTGACAGAGGTCAGGTGGCTGAGGCTTAGGTGTCACATGAAGGCCCTAGGACCAGACCCTGTAGGAACAGCACTGGCTACACACATACTCCGGTTTCCTCCACCATCTGGGGAGCGATCAGAGAGCAAAGGCTGTGACTTTCTGTCCCTCACCATTCCAGGTCCAGGGAGGCCTGCTGAGTATTCACTGACACTTCCCCTCCCTTTCTCCAGCAGCGAGGCTCTCAGGGACACAGCACATTGCCTGTCCTGGTTGCTGGCTTCCTTCTCTCTACCCACGTTCTACACAGCATGATTCCTAAGATGGGTTGAGGTGTGTGTGTGTGTGTGTGTGTGTGTGTGAGAGAGAGAGAGAGAGAGAGAGAGAGAGAGAGAGAGAGAGAGAGAGAGAGAGAGAGAGAGAGA